>OZ053298.1:27275994-27392316 GCA_964056655.1 Arabis hirsuta | reverse complement strand
AACAATGTCAGCCATATGTCTTGTATCGCGTGCAGTTGATCTACACATGCTGAAAGCTTTGTAAGTCACTCCACTATTCTGTGTCTTTCGCTTAACGTCGTCTTTATGAAAGCGATGGCCGTTAATGACAAATCCTTTATGGCTTTGTGCAATATGCCTAGGTCCAAAAGCCAACCACCTCAGCTTCAGCGAATGATCCACTGAATTAGAAGGAATCTAATGTGAATATAACAGTGTTAGTGGCTGAGATTAGAAAACATACTCATATAAAACTAAATTGTATTTGTGCAAACCTTTGTCTTTATCCAGTTTGTAAGCTGCTCAGTATGAAGTTTCCATAACAAAGTTTCATTACTAGCGCATCGAACATCCTGAGCTTGCAATTATTGTAAATGCATCCTGTTAGTTCCACAACAGATATATTATTTGTAAGTAAACTAAAGCATTTATAATTTAAATGTTATGATTGAACTTACTCTATATATGAATCCATAACTGCCATGTTCATCAAAACATATCGATGTGCTATTTCTGTCTTTATCTGAAAGAGTAACATCTATCGCCTTGTGTAATGGCCGGCCTTCAAGAACATTTCCATCAGCCTGAACATCTTCATTTCGGTTTATAGGCTCTTGAACTGGAACATAATTACGTAAGAACTCCATACAGAAGGAAATACATTCTGCTGCCATGTATCCCTCAGCCATACATGCTTCTGGCCTTGCATAGTTTTTGACATATGCTTTGAAGGTTTTCATGTACCTGTAAGTCAATTAAGAAACATATTTACAAGAAGTATATCATGAATAATATATAAGAAAGATATATCTACATACCTCTCAAAAGGATACATCCAGCGGAAGTGTACTGGGCCTCATAATCGTGCCTCTCTTGCTAGATGTAAAGGAAGGTGGAACATGATATCAAAAAATGTTGGAGGAAAGAACCTCTCTAGTTTGCACATCGTCTCTACAATCTCAGACTCCAATGAGATCAGCTTCTCCGGGTCAATGACACGCTGACACAATCTGTTGAAGTAGTTGCAAACTCTAGTCACCGCAATCCTAGTCCCTTTGGCAGTAAGCCTTTCAACGCAACATGTAATAAATTTTGGATGAGAATATGGTGATCATGCGACTTCAAACTACCAATCATAGGAGGTTTGACTGATACACAATTTGCTATATTCCCAGGGTAGCCATCAGGGCCTCTGAACTTAGATAACCTCTGACAAAGAAGAAGTTTCTCTTCTTTGGACAGCCAGTAAACCGCTGGAGGCAGATATGTTCTCTTTCCCCGTGCCTCTACGTGCAAGTGTCTACGAATTCCAATGTCCTCCAAGTCTTTTCTTGCTTTCAAGCCATCTTTTGACTTAGAACTTTGCATCAATGTAGACAATATAGCATCAGACAAGTTCTTTTCCACGTGCATCACATCAATGTTGTGACGCACCAGCAAATCTTAACAAATGAAAAATCAAGTTATAAGCCAACCAAATTGTTTAAAAAAAATTATAAAGTTATTAATTTGAAATATAATACCTTCCAGTAAGGCAAGTCAAAGAATATCGACCGTTTCTTCCACCGCCACTGATCCGTTGATTCTTCATACTCTTCATCTGGAACCACCTCATCTTCTAACAAGTCAGTTCTTTTCCTTTTAGATTCCTTATCCAAAGGTCTTCCAAATTCATTTCTAAAGTCTTTCACTACCTCATATATTTCAGAACCAGTTTGAATCCTATTTGCAGTTCCTTCCTCCACAGTGTTATCAAACCATGTTTTTCTGCGTCTATAAGGATGACCAGGTCTTAGACGTTTTCTGTTGGCCATATACACATACTTCCGACTAAATTTCAACCACCTATGTGGTGTATCGTTTCCACATACATTACACGCTTGTTTACCCTTAACTTTACATCCAGACAATGTCCATAAGGCTGGATAGTCACTGATACTACACAACAACAAAGCTCTTAGCGTGAAGTTCTCTTTTAGAAATGCATCATAGACCTCAATACCCTCATTCCACAAATCCTTTAAATCATCTATCAATGGTCCTAGGTAAACATCAATGTTATTGCTAAGAGCTGTTGGACCAGGGATTAACAAAGTCAACATGATATTCTCAGCCTTCATACACATAGTAGGTAGCATGTTGTAATTCACTAACAACACTGGCCACGTACTATAATTGGTGTTTTGAATTGAAAAGGGATTCATACCATCTGCAGAAAGACCTAATCGAAGGTTTCTAGGTTCAGCAGCAAAATCTGGCCATTTATCATTCACCTGAGCCCAAGATATAGAATCAACAGGGTGTCGTATTGTACCATCTTCAATGTTATTGCTATAATGCCACCGTAAGTCCTCAGCAATCCTTTTTGATATAAACATCCTCTTGAATCTCTCTATGATCGGAAAATACCTAAGGACCTTTGCTGGAATCCCCTTCTTTTCCTCACCACTATGCTTGTCCATCTCCCATCTAGAAACACTACATCTAGGGCAGCTCTCTAACTTATCAAACTCTTTCCGATATAAGATACAGTCTGTAACGCCCCGACCGCCGTCGAGCTATCGGTATGCAGGGGAAATCCTCATCCCCTCGAGAGAAATCCTCATCCCCTCGAGAGAAATCCTCATCTCTCAATAACATACAGGGGAAATCCTCATCCCCTCAGGAGAAATCCTCATCTCCTAATGGGCCCCACGCCCACTCTCGGCCCGTGAGCCCACCCCTGTCCAACGGTCGGTGCGTTAGTCCGGGAGGCTCGAAAAACTTGTTTACTGACCCTGCAAATCACCACGTGATCTTTCCCCGTGTTTTGTCTTCAGTCACACGGTACTAGAAATGACTTCCCAATAGGTCACCCATCCTTAAATTGTTCCAGCCCAAGCACGCTTAACTCTGGAGTTCTCTCTGGATGTGTGACGGAAAAGATAAGTGCACTTTGGTGATATAGGTAGCCAAATCAATTCTCTTAAGTCTCTCCGCATGAACCACATAGTTCCTAATACCAGGATGTTACAATCACCCCCACTAACTGATCGCAACGTCCTCGTTGCGTACCAGGATCGTTATCCCTGACAGTGTGACTCACACACTCGTCAAGGTTCGCTCTGATACCACTTGTAACGCCCCGACCGCCGTCGAGAGAATTGATTTGACTACCTATATCACCAAAGTGCACTTATCTTTGCACTTAAGATCTGGAGGTCTTATCTGTATGGCACTTAAGATCTGGAGGTCTTATCTTTGCACTTAAGATCTGGAGCTCTGATACCACTTGTAACGCCCCGACCGCCGTCGAGCTATCGGTATGCAGGGGAAATCCTCATCCTCTCGAGAGAAATCCTTATCTCTCAATAACATACAGGGGAAATCCTCATCCCCTCAGGAGAAATCCTCATCTCCTAATGGGCCCCATGCCCACTCTCGGCCCGTGAGCCCACCCCTGTCCGACGGTCGGTGCGTTAGTCCGGGAGGCTCGAAAAACTTGTTTACTGACCCTGCAAATCACCACGTGATCTTTCCCCGTGTTGTGTCTTCAGTCACACGGTACTAGAAATGACTTCCCAGTAGGTCACCCATCCTTAAATTGTTCCAGCCCAAGCACGCTTAACTCTGGAGTTCTCTCTGGATGTGTGACGGAAAAGATAAGTGCACTTTGGTGATATAGGTAGCCAAATCAATTCTCTTAAGTCTCTCCGCATGAACCACATAGTTCTTAATACCAGGATGTTACACAGTCATTCTTGCATGCATGAATGACATCATATCCAAATCCAAAAACGTTCAAAAATTTCTTCATCGCATCTGTAGACTTTGGCAGCACATTGTCTTCAGGCAGCATGTCACTTACTGTTGTAAGTAGCTGATCAAAGTAATTCTCCGACATTCCACTCTTCACCTTTATGCGGTAAAGGGCCATGATTGCAGAAACCTTTGTGTACTTGGGACAGTTCAAGTACAATGGAGTTTCAGCATCTCTCAACTTCTGCCTAAACTCAAAGTCTTCTGTAGTTTCACCATCCTCAGGTTCTTCTCCATTGTGGGTCGATGGTGGTGGACTGTAATCATCCACAAAATAAGCCGTCTTTAGCAAATCATAAGCCTTAGTATTACACATATCCGACATATTATCCCTTCTTTCACCATGCATACTCCAACACGAATTCCTTATGTACTTCTTATCCATACCCTTAATCACTAGATGCTCAACTACGGTATCTATGGGTTGATGGCAAACATTGCGGAAATTTATGCAGGGGCAAAAAATTTCAGGCGGATTACCCAACCTCATAGCAGATACAGTCACAAAATTTGTGGCCCCTTCCACATATTCAAGGCTGGCCGTATATGTTGTAATAAGAAAAGTAAAAGTTAATACTATAATCTAATTCACAATCAGTCAATCACATTTGTACTCAATCAATGAATGTTCATAACAAATCATATCTTGGAAGCCAAACCCATGCCTTGTCCATCTCACAGCAGTTCGAACACCGAGTATACAATTTGTGATAATAAATTTCAATGGATCAGAAACTCAAACAAATATGATAGTCACTCACATAAACACACATGTGAATTAAAGAAGCAGGAGTAAGAAAAAATTATCTTACAAAGTAAAAACAATCGGCAACAACAATAAACTTCAAGCTGATTTGAACAAGTTCTGCAAAATAAATCGATACAAAATCAATTAATCTCTCACTTAATCGATATACAAACTTCAACCTGTTAGTCCGACTGTTTAACAAAAAAAACTAATAATCAAAATCCCAAAATTAAATTCGAATACCTATAACAGAAGTTTCACCAATATATTCCTACAAGAACAAAAAAAAATGATGTTACATTATACAAATACAGAAAACCCAATCACAAAAATGCTGAATCGACTACATGCACCAATTCGACTTACCCGGATGACGATCGATGACGAGTGACAATGGAGGATAAAGAAAGATATCGAAGAACAAGACGAAGATTAAGGAAACATAACAGAGATTGATAGAAGGAGAAGATGAATCGAAAGAGAAATTGTTAAAGATTGAGACTACAAATAAGAGAATCGAGACTACAACTAAGAGAAATAGACAAAGATGGACGAGCAATCGCCGGGCCAACCCCAATTGAGAGATCGAGACAGAGACGGTGATGCTTGTGTTGAAAGGGAAAAGTGAGAAATGTGATTTTTTTTTTAACCCAAACCTAGATCTAAAGAATTTGGAAAGTTTTTTATTTAGGCGGACACTTGAAAACAAATTCCCAGCAAACACCTATTATAGCGTTATAATCTCACCCATGCTATTACAGATCGATGGATAATCCAAAATACTAGGCGCGTGCCAAAATTTTATTCCCGCTTAACATAGCATAGCGTTTGAATTTTATAAACGCTATCAAATATTTAGACTAAAGTAAACCATAGCATACAAACATAAAACGCTATCTTCAAGTGCTATTGTTACCCGGATTTCCTGTAGTGCTTATTCATACAATTGTTGTCAAAATAAGTATTAAAGTTAAAATTCTGAATTTCTATACCATCTTATTCCTTTAGAGTTATAACAACTAGGGAGATGACCAGGGTCGTGCTTAGTGTGTATTAAAATAGGCAAGTGCCTTAGGGCCCCAATTTTCAAAATTAAGTTGTTTAATGGCAAGGTTTCAAAAATATTTGTGACTTTCTTTTACAATATCGGCGGTTAGTAATGATTTTAGATAGAATGAATAAAAAATGATCATATTTGCACAATCTAAACCGATAACATTTTAGTAGTTAATTTTTTGATGTAATTAAATAGTATAGTTTCTCTTCAGAAAACAAAAATTATATCTAGATTTTTGTATAACACTGCTAAATCGTATGTTTTTACAATACTATATACGTTTTTATACATCATTCACATTAATTTGGTAAAATAATTTTATAAAAAACATAACTTTAGTATTGTTTAATATAACAATTATAGAAGAGATGAACATATTTTTTTTAATTTTCTCCTTAGGCCCCAAAATAGCTTCGCACGGCCCTGGAGATGACAAAAAACCCTTGTATGTATATATAATAGCAAATCCAAACAAATTAATATTTTTATTGTGTTTTTTCGGAAAATCATCTTGTATTTATAGGTTTACTTTAGGATCTAGTTTTTTCGAAAAAAAACCGCATTATGGTTGTTTTCAAAAGTTGTGTCTTTTCGACAAAAACCGTGTTATGGTTATTTGCAAGAGTTGCATCTTTTCGATAAAACCGTTTTGTCAATAGTTGCGTTTTTCCATTATAACAAACTCATAGATCACTTTCATAACAAGCTGCATATAGCAACAATGTTATCCACATAAACCAAGATATAGACAACATGTACCTCAAAGATAAGTGGACAACGATGTATATGCAACAAAGTTTTGAACCCCAACAACAAGAAGATCAGCTCTAAGTTCTTTGCACTGCTTAAGACCGTAAAACGCCTTTTTTTTTGCATGTGATGAGGACTGTCTTGATCAACAAAACCCGATGGCTGCATAACATACACCTCATTGGTCAGAGTTTCATGAAGAAACCCATTATTCACATCTAGCGGGCGTATACTCCATGAGCAGGGAATGACATGTTCCAGAACAAATCAAACCATTTTTAATTGATTACGAGGCTAACCTTCCGGATAATCAACTCCATATTGTTGATTGAACCCTTGTGCCACTAGCCTCGTCTTATACATATAAAAAAAAATTAAGAAGACACTTGAGAGTATATAACGACTTCGTAGGGATGACATTTTTATTTGGCATTGGTGGCCAAAATAAAAAAACTATCAAATAAATCGATGGGATAATAACATGTATGTTAATATTAGGTAAATTTGTGGCCAAAAAAAAAAATTTGTGTAAAAATAAGTTTGTTACTTCATGTGACGTTGATCATATGGCAAAATCGTAATTTTGAATTTTTTTTATATTGGAAATTATCGCAGTGGCATTCTGGTAAGGGTTTCTTACTAACAAAAGATTTGAGAATAAAAGAAATATCAGAAACTTGTTAGTAATAAAACTAAAACAAAAGCTAATTTAGTAATAAAACAATGAATTTGTGTCAAACTAACCTTTTCTCTTTTTTTTTTCAACCCTTTTTTTATTTCACAAGTATCTTTAAGAATTTCTTGTATCCTATACCATTTTCCTCGTGTTTGCTCCACTTAGTTCCTGCTCTCTCTTTTTTTACACAAAGAGGAGACAAATATTTTTATTTAAAAAAGGTGTATTTAATCTAGTATTTGAGAGGATCTAAAATGATTTGATTTGTATTGAGTTTTTAGATTGTAACGCCCGTGAACCAAAAAGTGGATTTTTGGTGGGTGTCGATCGATATAGGGTGGTGTGTCGATCGATACGTGTGTTTTGGACTTAGGAGAAGTCAGGTTTTGGGCGTTATGTCGATCGACACGGGTTGTGTATGTCGATCGACACGGGGTTAAATTGGACCGACAGGTTCGATTTAATTGTCCGGTTTGGTGGGCCGGTTTAGGGAACCCTAGGGTTCGGGTATTTAAGGATCAGACACGTTTTGTCTCCTTTTTTTTTGCCGTATTCAGAAGAAATCAGAGAGAAAGGCAGAATCAAGGAGATTGAGAGGGTTTTCAGTGTTCTTGAGGAGGATTGATCTTGTGAGGGTGTTGGAACACAAGGGCGATCGTTGCTGGGTGGATTTCGGTTCTGGGTAGGACGGATTCAAGGCTGTTCTTCGTTGTTCTTCATCTTTCTTCATCTTTCAATCCAAAATCGAGGTGAGTGCATGACCGTAGGTTAAATAAGTATAAGGAATGGATAGGATGCGGTTGCTTGGTGGATTTCGTGTGTTTTGTGAATGAAATTGTGCAGGAGACTCGATGAATCGCAACGGATTCGAGCCATGAGAGGATAGGCTCGTTTCTGGGTTCTGCGACGTCGTGTCGATCGACACAAGATGTTGTGTCGATCGACGCAGCCCGTGTCGATCGACACAAAGAGGGTGTCGATCGACACGCATTTTCGATTGCCGTCAGTTTGATATATTGAACGTGTTGCCTTCTCGTTAGTTGATGTGTGATGCATTGTTGTTTGCTCATCCGGGTATTGTATCCCTTGTTTGTGCTTATGTTTAAATAGCTTGTGGACGGGATGACCGCGTCGCTGAGTATTTATGATAATACTCACGCAACTCTTTTTGCCATGTGTTGCAGGTAAAGAGAAAATGTGATCGTAGAATCATGGCCGGGAAGAGGAGATGATCTAGTGTCTCATTTCATTGCTGTATTGTAGAATTGCTAGGTTTCTAGTAGATTTTGGAAATTGATTTTTGTTGGTTGTTGTTTATGAAATTGAACGGTTTAGAATTCAATTAAGTATGAGATTAGTTGAATTGGTTTATTTGGTTATTGACTGGCTGTTATTATTTATTTAACTATTCCGCGTTGCTTGTTGTATTGACCCAATTGAGGATTATTATCCGTGATGATAATAATCTGAAAGGAAAATTTTTAAATTTTTGGGTCGGGTCGTTTCAGTTTGGTATCAGAGTCCTAACGGTTCTAGGGCGGCCCTTATGGTTCTAGGGCGGGTGATTGATTAATTGATTATGTGATAATTGATTGATTGCTGTGTGAATTGGGGACATAGATCATCTCTTCCGAGCCTTCAATGAGATTCCACGGTATGTGTTTTATGACTTTCTGTTTGTCTAGTACTTAGTAGTCTGCTGGTTAGTGCAGAGTGATGGTTAGAGTGGCTAGAGGCAGAGGTTGTGGGGGCCGTGGAGGCCAAGGTGGTCGTGCTGGGCGCGGGCGAGGACTTGGTAGTGAGTCTAATACCGCGTGTGAGGTTCGAGAGACCACGCAGGAGCAGGTGGCTGATTCCCAGGCGTATCAGGAGGGGTCCGTGGGTGTGGCCGTGAGTGTCAGTGTGTGGACCGGAGGGGCCAGTGAGGGTCCCGGTGTGGCCGGTGGTGCGGTGGGCCCAGGTGGGGGTACTACCGCAGGTGTTGCCCCGGATCGAGTTGATCGCTTGGTGGATCTGCTACAGTTGATCTTGGAGCGGTTGCCAGCAGGGGCGCTGGCCCAGTGTCAGGCTCTGGGTGTACAGCCGTGTGTGGCTGGTGTGCAGCCAGGTGTGGCTGGTGTGCAGCCGAGTGTGGCGGTTGGTCCACCGGTGCAGCAGCAGCCGAGGAGATCACGGCAGCAGGCGGGTTCAAGCAGGGGCGAAAAACCTGCTCAGGGTCAGAAGAGGAAGTGGGTGAGTACTTCAGGATCACGCCAGGGGGGTCAGGGTGGTTCGGGATGCTACGGGTGTGGTAGTACGAGCCACAAGGTGGCGGACTGTCCGAGGCGGAGAGTGGACCAGATGGCTCAAGTGTGCTTCCACTGCAGGGAGCCGGGGCATATCAAGCCCAAGTGTCCGAAGCTGCAGCAGATGGCGGTAGCGGCAGTGCAGCCGTTGGCTCAGATTGCAGCGGTACCATGGGTTTTTACTTTGGCACAAGCGGGCGGCTCTAGCGCCAGACCGATCACAGATAATTTTAGAGTTGTTCTTTTTAAGTTCTTGTGGTGATTGAATTGAGTCTGTTTTGGAATTTGTGAGTCTGTGCTAGAGTGTTAGGGTTCTTAGGCACATAGGGGTTGTGTGGGGACCTTAGTTATGGGCGATGTGTCCCACGTGTTGTTCGATTCGGGAGCTACGAATAGCTTCATCACTCTGGTGCGTGCAGAGGGCAGTGGGATCCGGAGCGATTCCGGAGAGCAGCCGGGAGTAGTTAAGGTTGATCGTGGTAGGACGTTGGCTACTCTTGGGCGGGCTCGTGGTGTGGATATTCTGGTGGCGGGAGAGTCGATGCCAGCAGATTTGGTTATCAGCCCAGTGGAGTTTACGATGTCATCCGGGGTATGGATTGGTTGGATCCGTACGGGGTCCAATTGGATTGTCATCGAGGGCGTGTGGTGTTCGAGCGAGAGACAGGAAGGTTGGTGTTTCAGGGGGTGAGACCGACTTCTGGAAGTCTCATGATTTCAGCGATACAGGCCGAACAGTTGATTGAGAAGGGCTGTGAGGCGTATCTGGCGACGATAGTGATGGCGGAGACTGTTGGAGAGGTTGCAGTTGGGGATATTCGGGTTATTCGAGATTTCCAGGATGTGTTTCAGTCATTGTTGGGATTGCCACCGTCGCGGTTGGATGCATTTACAATTGAGTTGGAGCCCGGGACGACTCCTATATCCAAGGCGCCTTACCGTAGGACTCCAGGAGAGATGGCAGAGCTAAAGAAGCAGCTGGATGATCTGTTGGGTAAGGGTTTCATCCGGCCTAGTGTTCCACCGTGGGGAGCACCGATGTTGTTTGCGAAGAAGAAGGATGAGAGTTTCCGGTTGTGCATCGATTACCGGGGCTTAATCGAGTCACTGTGAAGAACAGGTATCCTCTACCGCGGATTGATGAGTTGTTGGATCAGTTGCGAGGGGCTACTTGGTTCTCCAAGATTGACTTGGCTTCAGGATACCATCAGATTCCGATTGATGAGGTGGACGTCAGGAAGACGACCTTTCGGATGAGGTACGGACACTACGAGTTTGTGGTGATGCCGTTTGGGTTGACGAATGCCCCAACAGCGTTCATGCGGTTGATGAACGGGGTGTTCCAGGAGTATCTGGACGTGTTCATGATCATCTTCACAGATGATATCCTGGTATATTCGAGGAGTCCGGAAGAGCACGAGGTGCATTTGAGGTTGGTTCTGGAGAAGCTGCGGGAGCAGAAGCTGTATGCGAAGTTGAGTAAGTGCAGTTTCTGGCAGCGAAAGATGAGTTTTCTTGGCCATATGGTGTCTGCAGAGGGGGTGTCTGTGGATCCGGCTAAGATAGAGACTATCAGAGGTTGGCCTAGACCGAGGAGTGCCACCGAGATAAGGAGTTTTCTTGGGTTAGCAGGTTATTACCGGAGGTTCGTCAAGGGATTTGCGAGTATGGCGCAGCCTATGACGAAGCTGACGGGGAAGGATATTCCTTTTGTGTGGACTCAGCTTGCGAGAAGAGTTTCGGGAAGCTGAAGGAGATGCTGACTAGTACACCGATTTTGGCGTTACCCGAGCCGGGTGAGCCTTATGTCGTGTATACAGATGCTTCAGGAGTTGGTCTGGGTTGTGTACTGATGCAGCATGGCAAGGTGATTGCGTATGCCTCAAGGCAGTTGAGGAAGCATGAGTGCAATTACCCTACCCACGATTTGGAGCTGGCTGCAGTTATCTTTGCACTTAAGATTTGGAGGTCTTATCTGTATGGCGGGAAGGTGCAGGTATTCACAGACCACAAGAGTCTGAAGTATTTCTTCACTCAGCCGGAGCTGAACTAGAGACATAAGCGCTGGATGGAGTTAGTTGCAGACTATGACCTGGAGATTGGGTACCATCCGGGTAAGGCTAATCTGGTTGCAGATGCGTTGAGTCAAAAGAAAGTAGCTTCAGATCAGGAGCGAGATATGGAGGCTCTGGTGAGCAAGATCAGCACGTTGAGGTTGTGTGTGATTTCACAGAAGCCATTGGGGTTAGAGGCAGCTAACCAGGCGGATTTGTTGAGCAGGATTCGGGTTGCTCAGGAGAAGGATCAGGGATTGATTGATGCGTCTAAGGCAGCCAGTTCAGAGTATGTGGTCTCAGCGAGTGGGATGATACTGGTGAACGAGCAGGTTTGTGTACCCAAGGACGAGGATCTGAGGCGGAAGATCCTGAGGGAGGCTCATTCGAGCATGTTATCGATTCATCCGGGAGCGACCAAGATGTACCGTGACTTGAAACGGTATTATCACTGGGTTGGGATGAAGAGGGATGTAGCCAGCTGGGTTGTAGCGTGCAATGTGTGTCAGCTGGTGAAGGCTGAACATCAAGTTTCGAGCGGGTTATTGTAGAGTTTGCCTATCCCGGAGTGGAAGTGGGATATGATTACGATGGATTTTGTGACGGGATTGCCAGTGTCACGGACCTATGATGCGATATGGGTTATCTTGGATTGTCTGACGAAGTCAGCACATTTTTTTGCCATCAAGAAGACCGACGGAGCGGTGGTGTTGGCTAGGAAGTATGTGCGTGAGATAGTGAGGCTGCACGGGGTGCCAGCAAGTATTGTGTTAGACAGGGATCCGAGGTTTACTTCAGAGTTCTGGAGAGCATTTCAGGCTGAGATGAGCACTAAGGTGCATATGAGTACCGCGTATCATCCTCAGACGGATGGGCAGTCTGAGAGGACGATTCAGACATTGGAGGATTTGCTGAGTATGTGTGTACTGGATTATGGTGGTCATTGGGTGGATCATCTGAACCTGGTAGAGTTTGCTTATAACAACAGCTATCAGGCGAGTATTGGAATGGCTCCATATAAGGCTCTGTATGGGAGGCCGTGTAGGACACCACTATGCTGGACTCAAGTGGGGGAGAGGAGCATGTTTGGTGCAGACTTTGTTCAGGAGACGACGGAGAAGATCCTTGTCTTGAGGCTGAACATGAGAGAGGCTCAGGATTGGCAGAAGAGTTACGCCGATAGGAGACGGAAGGAGCTGGAGTTTGAGCTGGGAGATATGGTGTAGCTCAAGGCAGCAATGTTGAGGGGTCCTAACAGATCCATTTCAGAGAATAAGCTGAGTCCGAAGTTTATGGGTCCGTTCAGGGTTGTGGAGTGGGTCGGACCGGTGGCTTATCGGTTGGAGTTACCTCAGAGTATGAAGGCTTTTCACAAAGTCTTCCATGTTTCGATGCTGCGTAAGTGTCTGCATGAGTCTGAGGAGTTGTTGGCTAGGATCCCGGAGGATCTTCAGCCCAACATGACGTTGGCGGCGAGACCTGTGAGGATGCTCGTGAGGAGGGTCAAGGTGCTGCGCCGGAAGAGTATACCGTTGGTGAGAGCCGTGTGGGAATGTGATGGTATTGAGGAGGAGACTTGGGAACCAGAAGCGTCGATGAAGAGGAAGTTCTCAAAGTGGTTCGAGAAGCAAGTGGTGGCTTGAGTTCTTTTTCTGGTTTTTAGAGTCTGTATTAACATATTGCTATGATTGAGATATTTGTATTTCATTGTGGATGTAACGAGTATACATTTTGAGATTTAATAAGATGAGTTTGCCTTATTAAATGTGTGGTTAAGACGTGTGTTCTTATGGGATGATTAGTGATGTCATGGTTTGTGATGACTGGTAGGTCATGAGGAGGTCTAGCGGTAGAAGTTCTATGTGAGTTAGAGCTTGCCTATCGGCTAGGATGGCTAGGAATAGAAGTTTTACGCGGCTTAGAGCTCGCTCATGTTCCAGGAGTGGCTGGAAATGAGGTTGTTCATGTTCCAGGAGTGGCTGGAAATGAGATTGTTCATGTTCCAGGAGTGGCTGGAAATGAGATTGTTCATGTTCTAGGAGTGGCTAGAAATGAGATGGTACATGTTCCAGGAGTGAATGGAAATGGAAACTCTATGCGCATTAGAAGCTGTCTATTTCCTAGGGAGAGTCTGGAAAAGAGGTTTTATGTGAGTTAGAATTGTCTTTTCCAGGGACTCTGTGAGACACCCTGGTGATTGGGTTGTTTCGGATGACCACGAGAGGTGATTTCAGTCGACAGGTGCCTAAGATGCACGTTACAGAGTGATTGCCCCAGGGGATCGTGGGTCTCCTAGGTATACTTGAGGGGACAGTGATGTTCTCCCCGGGGGAAAGTGGTTCCCTTGCATATACTTTGAGGGGCCGAAGCCTCTCCAGGGGATGTGTGATTCCTCTGCAGCCGAGCTTGACGGACTGTGTGTCCTGAGAGTGAGAGGGGCTTGAGCATACCGAGAGCTGGATGGATGGCGGTCCTGAAGATGGAGGGGTATGATATACTTCGAGAGCTCAAAGGGTGACGATCCTGATAGCGAAGTGTGGTATATAGATATGAGTATGAGCAATAGTATCTGTAATGTGGTTGTAAGCATGAGACTGGATGAACTTCGGAGATCGGGAGTGAATCCCAGGTGGTGCTGACCGGGTTGGGTCAGGATTGCAGCCGTGGTGAGACGGTGCAATGAGGCTAGTGTGAGCCTAGTAAAACTCGGGGATCAGGTGTGATCACGAGTGGTGCTGGCTGAGGGCCAGGGGTGTGTTGTGGACGTCGAGTCTGGGGTTATTACTGGAGTCTGGAATTCGGTTCGGACAATCCTGATAGCATATGTTACGCCGATGGTCGTACATATTCTTGTTTGATTGTTGTACGATCATTTAGTCCAATGCGGGGTCAACGGTTGGTCGGACATGTTCTTGTTTGATTGTTGGACGGCCAATCGGGCAGCCCTAACCCGGACCATGGGGCGTGCATCGTTGATGTTCCGGGTAAATCTGGTCGGATTTTAGGCAAGAGTGTTAGCCTTAGCGGGACGGGTTGTGGGATTCGAGTGTGATCTCGAAGGATAGTGACCGGGTGCGGGTCAGTTGGTTGAGACCGTAGTGTGGCGGTGTCGCGTGATTCGAGGTCGAATCCGTGTTAGTGGGGGAGAATTGTAACGCCCGTGAACCAAAAAGTAGATTTTTGGTTTGTGTCGATCGATATAGGGTGGTGTGTCGATCGATACGTGTGTTTTGGACTTAGGAGAAGTCGGGTTTTGGGCGTTATGTCGATCGACACGGGTTGTGTATGTCGATCGACACGGGTTGTGTATGTCGATCGACACGGGGTTAAATTGGACCGACAGGTTCGATTTAATTGTCCGGTTTGGTGGGCCGGTTTAGGGAACCCTAGGGTTCGGGTATTTAAGGATCAGACACGTTTTGTCTCCTTTTTTGGCCGTATTCAGAAGAAATCAGAGAGAAAGGCAGAATCAAGGAGATTGAGAGGGTTTTGGGTGTTCTTGAGGAGGATTGATCTTGTGACGGTGTTTGAACGCAAGGGAGATCGTTGCTGGGTGGATTTCGGTTATGGGTAGGACGGATTCAAGGCTGTTCTTCGTTGTTCTTCATCGTTCTTCATCTTTCAATCCAAAATCGAGGTGAGTGTGTGACCGTAGGTTAAATAAGTATAAGGAATGGATAGGATGCGGTTGCTTGGTGGATTTCGTGTGTTTTGTGAATGAAATTGTGCAGGAGACTCGATGAATCGCAACGGATTCGAGCCATGAGAGGATAGGCTCGTTTCTGGATTCTGCGACGTCGTGTCGATCGACACAAGATGTTGTGTCGATCGACTCAGCCCGTGTCGATCGACACAAAGAGGGTGTCGATCGACACGCATTTTCGATTGCCGTCAGTTTGATATATTGAACGTGTTGCCTTCTCGTTGGTTGATGTGTGATGCATTGTTGTTTGCTCATCCGGGTATTGTATCCCTTGTTTGTGCTTATGTTTAACTAGCCTGTGGACGGGATGACCGCGTCGCTGAGTATTTATGATAATACTCACGCAACTCTTTTTGCCATGTGTTGCAGGTAAAGAGAAAATGTGATCGTGGAATCATGGCCAGGAAGAGGAGATGATCTAGTGTCTCATTTCATGGCTGTATTGTAGAATTGCTAGGTTTCTAGTAGATTTTGGAAATTGATTTTTGTTGGTTGTTGTTTATGAAATTGAATGGTTTAGAATTCAATTAAGTATGGGATTAGTTGAATTGGTTTATTTGGTTATTGACTGGCTGTTATTATTTATTTAACTATTCCGCGTTGCTTGTTGTATTGACCCAATTGAGGATTATTATCCGTGATGATAATAATCTGAAAGGAAAATTTTTAAATTTTTGAGTCGGATCATTTCATAGATAATTTTGAATGATTTGTCTAAAATATTCTAAAATCCTATCTAAAACCATGTGATTTGTCTCTTTATATTTTTAAGAGTTTTCTGCAAAAAAACCCTCCGAGTGGTTAGGATTTACGATTTTACCCTCCAAATCAATTAAATGCAGATCAACCTTTCAAGTAAGAGTCAACCCGGAATATAACCCTTCTAAATTTTTCAAACCACAAAATTTAGATATCAAATCGAAGTCTTTGAAATGAGATATCCAAATGGTCAAATCTACTCTTAAAATTTATGAATTCTAATGCTTGTAGGCGTAAAGACTCTTCCATTTTTCAGATCTGAAGGATTATATTGCGGGTTAATTCTTAATTCAAGGGTTGACCTGTATTTAATTGATTTGGAGGGTAAAATCGCAAACCCTAACCAATTGGAAGGTTTATTTGTAGAAAACCCTATTTTTAACTAAAAAGCACCACCAAATCACTTCAAAATCACACCAAATCTCATAAAACCCATTACTCAAAATATTTCCAATTAACAATGGATTTTAAAGAAGATTTTAAAATCAAAAGTTCAATAACAATTGATTTTAAAAGACTTTTCAAAATTCATGTTTGAACAACATAGAATTTGACACTCAAATACAAATCACTTCAAATCTTATATTGAATACACCTCCTTACAGTCATTTTTCTTCTTTTTTATCTTTCCAAAACCAATGAACTTTCTTCTCTCTTCCTTCCTGCGTCACTTCCTCTTCTTATTCCCAAACAATCATTCTTCCTCTCCTCCTCCCCCTGACTACTAGTCTTAAAGATCAAAATACTAACCTTAAAAACATAAACCTTTTCATTTTCTATATAATTAAGATTGGAACATGTAAACATTATATAAATATAAGTCACATCAAATTAGCATAAAATTTTAAGTAAATTATCAAATGTTAGAAAAAGGTTACAATTGGGGGAGGAAAACCATTTTGAAAGTGAGAACGACTTCAAATTAGCATAAAATTTGCAAAGTGGATCATACCATACAAGAATATAGAATTCATCGATTAATTGATTATTATTTATCCCCTAATCCATACGTGGGTAGCTGATTTTATAGATAACCATACCAAAACATTGAAAGTGGCACAACTCCACGAGCGGGTAATTCCAGAAGATATACAACCACCAACGACACTGGCTAATGATGGTTACTATTGACTTTATACTAGTTCGAAACGGTACACGGTTAAGTCGGGATATGAGGTGGCGAGATGGAACCTTGACACTATGATATACATTATATTTTACCGATTTTTACTATATTTTTAATAGGTTTTTAATGAAAAAATGAATAAATTTTGGGATTTATGTGGTATTTTTAGTGTTTTCGTGGGTTTTGAAGTCAATACAGAAAATTATAGCATTTTGGGGGCTTAAAAAGAGGGAAAACAAGTCTTTTCAAGAAAAAACAGGTCTAACCGTCAGATGTTTTGCTCGAGATGAAAAAGTTCCCACCGTCACATCAAGCTCATATTTTACCACTAAATAGAGGAAGATCTCAGCTTCAAAATTAATATTCGATCGCTACAATTCGATGGTTAGATCTTGAGATATCATTGATCCACAGAAATCTGTTCGAGTAAGGATCAAGTTAAAGGTGGCTCAAGAATATTCACAAGTGATCGACTGGATACCTGAAGTGATCGACCGGACACAGAGCCCCTGATATTGACGTAGACACGAGTTTACACGGTGATCGATCGATCACCAGATCCGAGGAAATTGGGAATTTTTTTCTTTTCGACATTATCTCCAAATCTTTAAGGGTTTTATCCTAAACATGACTTGTTCCCTATAAAAAGAGGAGAAAAGCCACGGAGATCACCACAATTCCCCCATCAAGACTCTCAAAGCTTCAAGGCTCTTCACCATCCAAAAACACTTTGTTTCTTATTGAGTTTCCATTGCTTTGTAAAAGGAGAAGAAGATCTCACCTCGTGTTAACCACTAGAGAAGCTTTTATGAACCCTTTTCTCTCTATTTATGATTATGATAATGTATTCTTTTGTTATTGTCATGTCTGAATATATTTCTTGTTGGGTTTAAGGGGTTTTCAAAAGGGATTTCATAGCTTGACAAATAGGAATTGATTAAGATTTAGAATTTATCTATGCTTAATACATGATTGCTTTGATTGACAACCTTAGTGATTTGTTAGACATCGATTTAGTCTTGTTATCAACTTGATTAGATCGATATGAACCAGTATTGAATGAGCTTTGTATCAACTTATGCGGCATACTTATCTTTTTACCTTCATAACCTTAATGAAATAGGTTGTTAGACATGACTGATCATTGATATGAGAATGTTATGACTGATTTACGACTGAATTGCATACTTAAATAGATCTATGTTCTTCGTTCTTGAATAGTTTAATCCATGAACCCTAGAGAATTCTCTGAAGCCCAACGCTTGTTTTATTTGATTTCATTGTTTGAATTCTTATTTTAGTGGTAGAAAACCCCAAAATAATAATCCATATTTGTTGTAGCTTAACTTGACTCCCGTAAGCTTATAGTGCCCTCTCAGTCTTCAGTGGATTCGACCATTGTGTCGCTGAGGTAAAACTAGACACATGTCACACTAAGACACAATTTGTCCTTCAGCAACCATCAATAAACCCACTCAAAGAGAAGGTGTGGAAACTTGCAACGACAACCAAGATCCGTTATTTTTTATGGCAATCTCTCTCTCTAAAAATGTGGATGTTAATTAACGCTTATGTCATACACATTCACGGGTGGACATATACTGGCCATAGTGTTCATATGAGGAGGAAAAAATTAGTCACATACTCTTTACTTGTCCAGCCGCACTCCAATGCTGGACAATGTCATCACAAATTGTCATAGTGTGTTTCTTTTAGAGAGTCTCTAGAAAAATTTCAGTTATCATTTCTCTCGAGTTCCTAATCGGATATATTTAGAAAAATCAGTTTGAATCTTTTCGTGGATTACATGGTACATCTAGAATGCTAGAAATGATAAGTTGTTCAATAACATCGACAGATCTCCACTCGATATTATTATCCTTTCTAGGAGAAAGACATAAGAATGGTTCTTAGCTAATGTTCCCCGGAGAATAAAGTTAATATGGAAAAATTGAAGCAACCACAAGAGACTCCAAATGTAATTGTCACTTGTTTCCTGGATAATTCATAGAAAAACGTGGATAATTCATAGAAAGACAGAGAATCATTGACATCCAACCCGTAATCGCAACGACCCAATTGCAAGAGCGGAACTCTACCAACTGAGCTATATCCCCCCGAGCCAAGTGGAGCATGCATGAAGGAGAACTCCTTATTCATCAATTCAACAAGGGGGGACGTTGTTAAAATGAAGAAGAAAAAAAAGGGTAAAAACCCCCTCCCCAAACCGTGCTTGCATTTGGGATAAGGTAGGTATAGTCATATTAAAAATACTATGAATAAATTAATACATAATAATAATAAATTGCTTTTGATTTAAATTAAATTGCATAATAAAAAATGTTATAATAACTGATTTATACTACACATAAATGAAAAAACAAAAACATGCAAATGCAAATGTAAAATAAACAAGAAAAATCAAGCAAATCGAAATTGTCAGAATATTTTATATCAATCCTGTGAAATTGTGGAAGTTATCACTTACATACATGAGGGTTCGACAGTTCGATCCAAAATCATACGTGCGGTAATTTTATTGGACTAGTGTTTTTTTTTTATTGTGGAAAAAAAATTGTTGACAAATTATAATTTGTTTTGGATTATACTATATAGTACATTTTACGTCTTCATGTGTTATTCTCTGAGACGCGTAAAAATAAGGTTCTCCAAAATTTGTTGATTCGGTTTTCGTTTTTGTCGGAAAAATTGGTTACAATTCCTGGCATTGACTATGGTGACTGTTAACTTCTCTTTTTGTTTTTCAAATTACAACTTCCCGAAAAAAAAAAAAATTACAACTTCCCTTGGACTTGAAAAAAAAAATTGACATTGAAAAGTTTCCCGTTGATTCACCAACATAACGGAGATTATTAAGATTTCAAGTATTATAATTTTAAAATCGAATTCTTCGGATTGTAAATGTTTTTAAAAAATGTCATTTTTAATACATCTAGCCTATAAAACAATCATAAGCTATTGGGGTTAAATACATCACCAAATCCGACCCGTTAAAAGCCCAAGTTAAGGCGTGTCGCTAAAAATATATCGAATGGACCTGCGGCACAGTCCAAAAAAAAAAAAAGATAACCTTCAGTTAAAGGCCCAAGTCAGTCCTGCGAGTGCTGAGTCAGCCCTACGAGCGGTGAGTCAGCAGATGCAGAGCTGACGAACTAGGAACGAGTCAACAGGACGGTTAACACAGTCGTAGGAGCGAGATTTGCGGAGAATATGCCAAAAACGTGCCCGAGATACGTGGAGCTGGATCGAAGAGCTGAATTGAGCTATAAAAATATGAAGTCCGAGCAGATTTCCCAAACTTTTACTCACGGTAGAGCTAAAACACTACATTTTCAGCTTGTAATACTTGTCACTCGAGATCTTATTGTATATTCGATTCGTATCAATATAAATTCAGCTCCGCTCTACTCTTATTTTAATCGTTGAATTTATAGATATTTTTTAGGACCAAAATTTCTTCTCCGAATTCACATACAAATACTCAGTGCGGAATTCAGTTTCCACATTTGGCACCATCTAAGGGGAAGAAATAGATACGTCTAGAACATAAATTCGACCTAAGATCTGTTAGAGCACAGATGGATAAATCAAAGTCTAACTCGTCCAAAGCCAGCAACGCACCGGCCATGACTCCCCAAAGCCAAGAATAACCTGGATCCCAACCGCGAGACCAGATCAGATTCAAAACTAATGTTACGGCTTCGGCCGATAACCGACTAGTGGCAGCGGGCCACACTGACCAACGCTCACCGGCGAGGGTCATTACCTCATCTCCTGCCGCAACAATCTCAGCGTCACCACGTGGCGTTTGGCTAAAAAAACCGGATGCCTTCACGAATCAAGCGTCTAGAGGTATCCAGGACGTGTCCTCCTTGCCACCCCCCCCCCCATTGGGAGGAAGGAGCGGCCGCGAGACGACATGACCGAGATCCGTTGGCTGCTTTCCACCTTGGTCGAAAAGGCCCAAACGCAAGACGCGTCAATCAGGACCATCCAGGCTCGACTCGAGCAGTAAGAAAGATCTTTCCTCGCTCATATGAAGAAGATCTCTCAGTCGGTCACCCAAGGAACTCAGCCCCGGAGGATTGTTGGAGAGGACATCACTCCTCCCAAATTTACAACCCCTCGGTCGCGATTAGATTTTTCAGGGGTTTTTGCCACCCCTACCAGCGCAAACACGTATCATGTGTTTAAACCGCGCATAAGCTTGACAACCCTAACCGTGGACATTCCCGACCCAAGCTCGCGTAACGACTCTACTCGAATAATGAGCAGCCTCTTCCACCTCCGTCGTGCTCGGGGAATGGTCAAAACACTCCAGCTAGATGGATGGGAGCTACGCCTCACACAGGAACATCTACAAAGAACCCAGCCCACCTAGACACCGCAAAAACAATCAATAATGATATGTTCCGACGGTATGATGAGCAAACCAAGGCCGACTGCGATTCATGAGATCTTGCGTCCAATGGCGATAAGCTCAGCCCCGGACATAGAGCGGGCCATGAAGAAAACTCGGAGGACCCCCTTTACAGATCTGATAACAAACACACCGATCAGAGACATTGGGAAGATTAAGTTTCCAGAGTTCTCCGGGAACAGCGACCCAAAAACACACGTTACATCATTTAGGCTGGAAGTAACGCGAGCCCATTTATCCGAGGAGGAAAGGGAAGCCGAACACTATCGCTTGTTCGTGAAAAGCCTAGCGGGACCAGCCCTCGAATGGTTCGCCGGACTGGATAGCTGCTCAATAAGCGGTTTCGACCAGCTAATAGCTACTTTCCTCAAGCAATACTCCGGGTTTATAGAAACAAGGGCCTCGGAAGCCAGCCTCTGGACACTAGCCCAAGGACCGACCGAACGCCTACGGAGCTACATTACGCGATTTAAGGAAGTTAAAGCCAGGATAGCTAACCTGAACGAGGTAGTCGCCCTAGGGGCACTAAAAAATGGCATGTGGCACATGTCGAGATCCCGAGAAGAACTGACAATCCACCCAACCATGCCATTAAATGATGCGCTGCACCGCGCAACTCTCTACACAATTCTCAAAGAGAAAAGGTTGCCTTGGCCAAAAGATACAAGGAGACTATTAACCCCTCGGAGCAGCAATCTCCGAGAAAATTTACCAAGAGAGAAGGGTACGGCAGAGCCTAGCAAGCCTTCGCAATCGACGAGGCTAAAACCAAGAAATCTGAGTACGATGGAAGAAAGTTCTGCACCCACCACAAGAATAAAAGACACTCAACAGAAGAGTGTCAATTCCTACTAGGCTTAAAAGCAACCCTCGAGCAAGGAGCCAAGCCTTGAAAACCAAAAGAGGACGCCGAGGCAGAACAAGCTCTTCCGCAACCAGACATCCGAAAGAAAAAGCGATCCAAGGAAAAAAAGGAGAGACCTGTGGAGGAAGAGACACGGGCATCTCCTTCACTAGCTCTCAAAAAGAAAATTGACCTCATATTCAGAAAGCTAAGTATATGTGCTGGGTCGTTGAGATCGGTGGTCTCACCTCCTCCACCACCGAAGAAAGCGGTTCGTCCTTGGACAAAAATCCCAAAAATTTGCTGGAACTCACCTCCCTCAACCCCGGCTAAAAGAATAGACTTCATCCTGGGAGGATCTAAGCTATGCCATGAATCCATTAATTCTATAAAAACAATCAAACTAGAGCGAGCACCTCACATGCGCCCCCGATAACTAGTAAATAACCCGAATACGAAACCGCATTTAGTGAACACAAAACATCCCACCTCGACAAACCACACAACGACATCCTCGTTATACAACTCGAGGTATGCGGATGTCTCATGTCCAGAGTGTTAATAGACATATGAAGCTTAGTTAACCTGCTCTTCTACGATGCCTACAAGAAAATGGACCTGAGCGACTCCGAGCTGAAGGGACAGTTGACTCCCCTAACCGGCTTCGATGGAGATGATCCGGCTACCCATCGTAGCTGGAGGCATCCACAAGTTCATCGAGTTTATGGTGATAAACCGACAAGCTCCATTTAACGCAATACTTGGGTGGCCATGGATGAATGCCGTGAAAGCCGTACCATCAACTTATCACCAATGCATTAAATTTTTTACACCTAATGGAATTGAAACCATCCGAGGTAGCTAGAAAGCCTCCAGAATATATTACCTTAACGGAGACAAGAAGATCGAGAAATCCCCACAATAGCAATTACAGAAACAGGCAACGCTGACCATTAACTAGCTTTCCAGCCTCAGCAATCCACTGATGTCCAAACCAAGAGGAAATGTAGTCACTCAGGTGTGCATCAACGAAGCTTACCCTGACAAATGCGTAGGGATAGGATCCTAGCTGTCACCTTCGATTAGGGAGGAGCTGGTAAAAATTCTTATAAGAAAACATTAACACCTTCGCGTGGACCACCTCCGATATGAAAAGGATCGACATCAACGTCACCTCCCATGAACTAAATGTTGACTCAACCTACAAGCCAGTTAAGCATAAACGACAAAAACTAGGATCTAAACGCGTGAAAGCGGTAAACGATGAACTTGATTGCCTCCTGAAGGTCAGCTCAA
Organism: Arabis hirsuta; assembly: GCA_964056655.1. Lineage (NCBI taxonomy): Eukaryota > Viridiplantae > Streptophyta > Magnoliopsida > Brassicales > Brassicaceae > Arabis > Arabis hirsuta. The sequence goes on along the minus strand of OZ053298.1, from coordinate 27,368,761 downwards.
TTCGGGAGATTAAATACCCCGATTGGCTAGCCAACCCGGTGGTAGTCAAGAAAAAAAACAGAAAGTGGAGAATCTGTATTGATTTCACCGACCTCAACAAAGCATGCCCAAAAAACAGATTCCCCAGCCGTACATCGACCGACTAGTCGAGGCAACCGCGGGGCACCAGCTGCTCTCTTTCATGGATACAATTAGATTCTCATGAATCCAGATGACCAGAAGAAGACAACCTACCACAGACTAGTCAACATAATGTTTGCAGACCAACTTGGAAAAAGTATGGAAGTATACATCAACGACATGTTGGTCAAGTCAACTTCTCGAGAGGACCACATAGCACGCCTTCAGGATTGCTTCTTAGTCCTCAACCAATACGGCATGAAGTTGAACCCAGCCAAGTGCTCCTTTGGAATGCCTTCTGGCGAGTTCCTAGGCTATCTAGTGACCGAAAGGGGAATAGAAGAAAATCCCAAATAGATAACTGTGTTCCCCAAAGTCCTCACGTAGAGACTAACCGTGAAAATAGCAGCTCTGAACTGATTTATTTCCAGGTCCACAGACAAACTACTTTTCTACAACCTATTGAAAGGAAAAAAAGATTTAGCTGGGACGCGAGCTGTGAAGAAGCATTCGAATAATTAAAAGTCTATCTTAGCCACCCACCGATACTAGCAAAGCAAGTGGAAGGGGAACCCCTCCACCTTTACATCGCAGTCTCACCTGCGGCTGTAAGCGGGGTGTTGATTCGGGAGGAACAAAACGAACAAAAACCAGGATTCTAAATATGGAAGTCTCTATTAGATGCCTAAATAAGGTAACCGGCTATAAAACAGCTAGCCTTAGCCGTGTTCATCTCTGCCCGGAAATTAAGACCTTACTTTCAGTCACACGCGGTAGTGGTGATGACTTTGCACCCAATCCGGACAATATTGCACAGCCCCAGCAAGTCTGGGAGATTGGCCAAATGGGCATCGAGCTGAGCGAATACGACATAGAATATAGAACCAAAACCAGCGCTAAAGCGCAGGTCTTAGCCAATTTTGTAATTGAGCTACCTCCACAAGCAGTTAACAAAACTGAACCCAGAAAAATATGGAATCTCCATGTGGATGGAGCCTCCTCGAAACAAGGGTCCGGAGTCGGAGTAAAACTCACCTCCCCGTCAAGAGAGGTGCTAGAACAATAATCCCGACTCCATTTTTCCACTTTTAACAATGAAGCAGAATACGAAACCCTTGTAGCTGGTCTGAGGCTAGCCCTTGGGATAAGAGCTAGAGAAATTTACACCTTCAGCGATTCCCTGCTCGTCATAAGCCAGTTTCACGGCGAATACGAAGCCAAAGACGACCGCATAGAAGCATATCCGAGCGTGACTCGGGACCTGGCCAAACAATTCGAGAAATTTGAATTAACAAAGATTCTTTGAGGAGAAAATACGTTAGCAGATGCACTAGCTGCTCTGGCCTCAACCTCCGACTCTCTGGTATGGTGAATAATCAGAATAGAAGGGATAGAAAGGCCAAGTATCGCTATAGCTACCAAGGCTGCGGTAAACACAGTAACTACAAGATAGAGAGCCAGGGAATCGCAGCCGAGCACTAGCTCCCAGGCGAGAATGAGCCGATCGCAAGATGATGTCGAGGTTGTCCGATAACCCCGAGAACGCGCTAGAGGAAGATAACCCGACCAACTCACAAGAGGCTGAGCAAGCCGATGCCGCTCACTAAGCCAAACTAAGCCCCGATTAGAGGATCCCGATTCTCGAATACATTGTCTACGAGATGGCCCCCGAGATAAATTAGAGGCCAGAAAACTCCGAGTGAAAAGCACGCTCATCTACATAATGGAAAGAAAGTTATATAAATGCAGCGCGGCCGAACCGTGTTTAATATGTATTCATAGGGACAAGGTTCATGACATAATTTCCAAGGTGCATAGCGAATCCTGCAGGAGCCACATTGGGGGACGATCCCTAGCATTACGGATAAAAAATAAGGATATTTCTGGCCTACCATGATGGTTGAGTGCGCCGCGTTCGCGACTAAATGCGAAAAATGCCAGAAACACGCTACAATCTTACATTAGCCAGCCAAGATGCTGTCCTCGATCTCAGCCCCGTACCCATTCATGAGATGGTTGATGAACATAATCGGACCTTTAGTCAGGTCAGGACCAAAACAGGTTGAGTACCTACTTGTTTTGACCATACTTCACCAAGTGGATGGAAGCAGTAGCTTACCAGAAAATCCACTCCAACCAGGTGAAGAAACACATCATATGCTGACATGGGGAGCCATACGAAATTGTAACTGATAACGGAACCCAGTTCACTTCGGCCGCATACAGAAATTTCTACCAAAAATGGTCGATACGCTTAACCTAGTCAACTCTGAGGTACCCTCAGGCGAATGGCCAAGCCGAGGTAGCTAACAAAACATTGTTAGAAAACCTAAAGAAACGGCTCAATGCCAAGAAAGAAAGGTGGAGTGAGGAGTTGCAAGGAGTACTATGGGCATGTCGCATTACCCCTAAGAAAGCTACTAGCGAAACTCCCTTTTCCTTAGCCAATGGAATAGAAGCAATGATACCAACTGAAATAGTTGTACCAAATCTTCAGAGAGTGATGTGCCCCCTAATGAGGAGCTTAACGAAAAATTCTCTAAAATGCAATTGACGTAATCGACGAATACCGCGACCTCGCCCTCATCAAAATTCAGAACTACCAACAAGCAGTAGCACACTACTATCAGTCTAGGGTAAAAATCAGGCGATTTAAAGAAAGCGACCTCTTCTTACAAAAAGTACAAGAAAACACAAAGAGCCAGGTGGCGGAAAACTAGGGATCAATTGGAAAAGTCCATACCGAGTCACCGCTCAGCATCTACAAGCTCATCAAACTAGTTCGCCCCAGCATCTACAAGCTCATCAAACTCTAGAACGAAAAGACAATGAAGAGGGCATGGAATGCCATGAACCTTAAGAAATTCTATCACTAGAACTCTGGAACAAATAATCGAACTACGTTATGGCTTGATCCCTTTATCGGGTACGTCGGCAGCTTGTCCCTCGAGCCTAGCCAACACAACAAACTCTCCGGTTCATCTACCTCGGCAGAGAAGCCGAGCTCTGCTTGATAAAGGAGAATAGTTCATTGTTTACATCTTTGTAACAAACCTAAAGTTATCTAAAGCACTATAGTACATCAAAATTGATTTGATCAGAACTTGAATTCATGAGGACCTAACCGGTCCCTAACTAAGATATCCTCAGGCATAAATCCATTGTTCCAAGCGAAGTCGATCTAAACTCGATCACATAAAAGCGCGGACTTGAGCCTAACTTCATTACAATAAAGTGTCGGCCGACCAATACTAATAACATCGCTACAATGAGAAGTACAAAAATGTTGAAGTTCACCTCCCGCGATCATACCTGCCAACGAAGGATTAGACTCGAAATCATCACTTAGTTCAAACATTCAGAGTAACTCAGCACGAATCTGAGTTAAAGAATTGCAAAAAAACATGCAAATCCGAGATGAGTAGAAGTCATGGCAAAGATGCCACTTCGACCCCCATCTCATAAGATGAGCTGAGCAGGTGAAATCAGCTAAGCTGACCCAACTCGGGCAACTCATTCGCAGCTAAGCGACTCCGAAATCCCAAAATCTTGAAACAGCTAAGCTAGAGCAAAAACCAAATACTATTCGAAAGGCTCAGCGGGCCGAGTGCAGAAAGGAAAACACAATAACCAAAAGTCCAAAGGGGCAAGTACGAGGATGAAAGCCCTCCTAAGCAACCAACAAAAAAAAATACAGCCTACGAAAGTACATAAAAGATCAAGAAAAAAGGGGGCAGCTACAAATGGTCAGGTCCTCCTAGTTGACAGACCTAGCAAGAACCTCAAGTAAGTCCAGCTTCCCGATCGAGAAGTTGGACTCGATTGCATCCATAAAGGTCTACTCCACAGCTGCCCAACCTACAGTCAGTTTTTCTAGCTCCCTAGGGATGGTAGATTTACCTTTAGAAAGGTCATCTAGCAGCTGAAAGTTTGCTATCAGCTCCTGCAAATGAATTTCCGCCGTGAGCTCCGCCTCTTTCTTCTTGAAATTTTCCTTCACACCTTCCAGGACCTCCCAGTACCTAGCAGCCATCTCAGCAAGCTCCGAGCTAACCGCGGCAGCCACCGCTGCCTCCTTCGACCCAGCCACCCGGCGCAGCTTACGCTTAAGGAAGTTGATTAGGTCGTTAGCCGTCACCATGTGCATCATAAAGTTTAGCTCACCTCTCTTGTCCTCTTCGACATGGCGTCGAACCCGCCGCTCATAATCCAGCTTACGCCTCTCCATGCTCCTCAAACGCTCATTCGTTTCCTTGAGCCTGGCTCTCAAGCCAACCACTTCCTCTAGAGAGGGAGCGATTTGAAGACGCAGTTCAACATCGGCCACCAAGGCGTTGATGGCTTTAGCGGTTTAAAAAACCAAGAGACAGGGTATAAAGAAAAGTAAAAAGAAATGTTTTTATTAAAAAGGGGAAAGAAACAGTCACCTCCTCCTAGGCATGAGTCCTCTAGCGCCATCTCCCATGGAACTCGAAGCTGTGCTGGCACCTCTGGGCCCCGTCCTGATTGAGCATCCCGAGCAGAAGAGGTTTCCGTGATGTTCCCTGACGTACAAGGGACCTCATCAGGATGGAAGAATTTGCAGGAAGGGCTCCTGACTTAAGGAATCTTTTCTGGGTAAGTCAGAAACAGCGGAGGGGGTGTGAGCTCTATTAGAGCAGGAGAAAACTTAGCTGCAGAAGCTAGGAGGATTGGTGGAGAAACTTCTTGAACGATCCCAGAGGAGCCGGAATCCCCGGATGCAGCTCCTCCACCACCCTCAGAGGTGTTGGTCTCCTCGGAAGAGCTCAACGCTGGAACAACTAGAATTGTCTGATGTTCCTTGGCCAAAGTTTCAGGGTAGCCGCCACCGGGGATGGCTGGGGCAATCCTAACCCCCCTGGAATCTCCTCTTTCTCTTCAAATGATCTCCTTAAGGAGTGAACGACGTCGAGCCTGTGTCTGAGCCGGCCTGTTAGCCAAATGCCTAGGTGGTTGGGTGGAGCTCGAAGGCTCGCTCCACACAGCCAGAGATGACTCACGAGCGAGTCTGCTGGCTAACTGAGAGGGCTGCCGGTGGAGGCCTAATAGAGAATCCAGGTAGGGCGGCAGCCCGGCGCGGAGCAGCGACGAGCGGAGGATTGGTCGGCCAGGCCAGGACGGCAAGGCGACGTGCGTGCTGATGATAAGTTTTCTTTATTCAGAGGGAGTCAAAATTATCCAAGCACGTGTTATCCGCACGAAACAACGACAGCTTAGAAGATGTTGTGGCGGTCAAAGAGGCCGAAGAAGTGTTCTCTCCGCCAAAAGCCAAACTGGTAAGAGGACAAAAAAAGAAGTGTGGAAACCGCAACCTAAATCTCTCTAAAGCGTATTGATGCTTACTAATACTGGAAGAAAACTGGGTTGGAGCCCGGCAGAAGTCGTCAAGCGACGACACCGTTTATGGTGAAAATCGAAAAAAGTAGAATTTCCTTTGCTAGTTGGCGTCCCGGTGCGAGTACTTCATGGGACTAGTGATGATCCCTCGCCCTTCTTTGGGGGCAAGGTAGAAAGAGCCCTTAACAGAGGAGTTGCCCAAGCCACGTAGAAATCAAAGAATTGGCCTAGGCTGAGGTTCATCCCGATAACATGGTGAACGAAGTTGGAGACCATCTTAGGAAAGGCCAGCCCGAGGAATTTCAAGATGTTGAACCCGCAGGTTTGAAAGTAATTGAGATAGACATAGCACCATCGCTCCTCGACCATTTTCGGTGAGTCCCGCCTTGTAGATAAATAGAATTCAACAGAAGGGTGGGAAACCAGCACCTCTCGAAGGTCGAGCAGTACTTTGACCGTGGTCAGAGATGGCTCATAGGGACCGAATTGGAAACTAAAACTAGAAAAAGACATGATTTTGGGCAAGAATCTAAGGGTGAAACGATTTTTACGAAGTGATGAAGGAGCAGCAAAGATTCAGAGATGAAAGAGAAAGGTAAGAAAGAGATCGGATCTAAAAACTAGGATTAAAACCAGTTTATTTCCGAAGGAGGGAACGATTATAGTGGTAGGACCCACGGTAAAAGTTTGGCTAGGTGCGGACGACGTAATAAATATGAGTCGATCATTTATCGCCGCCCTGAACTTTCACCTTCTCGCAATCACAGCCGTCGGATCGAGGTCGTTCGGTCGAGGTATCGTAGGGATCCGTGCCTCAGTGGCGTAGGATAATGATGAGTAATTGCCCAAGTATTATCACTTAATACTTAATGGGCTAGGGGAAACTGTTGGAGTTGGATTTGTCACCGAATCTGGCATGTCGCTAAAGACAGATCGAATGGGCTTGTGGCCCAGTCCCAGAGAAAAAATAGACTTTAGTCAAAGGCCTGAGTTAGCCCTGCGAGCGCTGAGACAGCAGATGCAGAGCTGACGAGCTAGGAACGAGTCAACAGGGCGGTTAGCACAATCGTAGAAATGAGATTTGCGGAGAATATGCCAAGAACGTGCCCGAAATACGCAGAACCGCCCTGGATACGTGGAGCTGGATTGAGGAGCTGAATTGAGCTATAAATATATGAAATCCGATCAGATTTTGCCAACTTTTACATACGTGAGAGCTAAAACACTACATTTTCAGCTTGTAATACTTATCACTCGAAATCTTATTGTATATTCGATTTGTATCAATATAAATCCAGTTTTACTCTTTTTTTAATCGTTGAATTTATGATATTTCTTAGGACCAAAGTTTCTTCTCCAAATTCACATACAAATACTTAGTGCAGAATTCAGCTTCTACATCAGCTGAATTTAGTATACAATTTTATTTTATCTATGAAAAAATATCTCAACCGATAGAAAAGTATAAACGTATTTTTTCCTTCTTAGATTAAAATCCCAATTTAAATTAGGCCAATCTTTGTAAATCTTCTCAAACCCTCTAAACATAAGTATGCCATATTTTGATTAAGTGTGGAAATTTATTTTGAATAAATCACCGAAATAAATCTGAACCGAAAAGCCAGTTAAATGTCCGACTATGATAAAACTCGAAGAACCAATCCAATTCTACATATATAGTTGAGAATTTTGCAAAAAAGATACTTTGTAGACTATTTTATCTGGTTCTAAAACTGTAATTCCATGAATACATGACACTTTTTATGGCAGTACGAGTTCTAGTGGCGCATGCGAAAATGTTTAAGAAAATTGATTTGACTACCTATATCACTAAAGTTTACTTATATTTTTTGTAATTTTTTTTTTACAAGAACTCTGAAATTAAACCCTTTTTGAGTTAGAGTGTATTAGTGATGAGTGATTTACTGGGAAGTCATTTATAGTAGCCTGTGAATGACGACAAAATAATTTTCAAGACTAGTAAACAAGTCTTTCAAACTTCTCGAAATAGCGCATCAGCCATTGGACCAGGGTGGATCCACAAGCCGTGGGGACATGGGACCATGAACAATAGCGGTTAAGGCGTTACATGCGATATCATATCCGAACCCCAGACGAGTATGGAGTCATGTAGGCTAACACCGTAAAGAGTGATGTTCTTGGTATGCAATAAAAAAGTTGTGATCTATGAGTGGGGGTAATTGTAACAACATGAATTCTAGTGGTGCATGCAAATAGGCAAAAGAGAATTGATTTGACTATCAATATTACTACAATGCATTTATTTCTTTAGTAATTTATCTTGACAAAAATTCAAAGTTAAACGTGTTTAAATTAAAACGATTTAATCATGAGTGACATAATAAAAAATTATTTTCAATATTATGTGAATCTGGACAAAACATTGAAAAAAATTTGTGGTGATTTTAGGATCAATTTCCGACCCTCTTGAAATAGTGTACAGACCGTCAGACGTGGGTGGGGAGCACGACCCAAGAGCAGTGTGGGACCCACGAACGGTTGTGGTCGAGGTCGAAGTCGAGGTCGAGGTGTTAATGAATCTAACATAATGTGCATAGATGTCATCCTTTGTACATCAATATTAATGTACACATATTATATATAAATATATCCTTAGCATGCAGACACCCTCTTACTATTAAATGGAAACACAAAATATTATTATTATTGTTATACCAATGAACTAACATGAACAATTTTCGGATCCTTTAAAAAATTAGCAACCAATATTGGATTCAAAAAATAAATAAACAACCAATATGAAATTTTGAAGAATTATCAACGATTTGTCAAACAAAAATATTTTATAATACATTTTATATTCACTTAATGCTTGCTATACTAGATTTTATATGAAATAATTATACATAAATAATATATAAAAACAAATTATTTGAATTTTAGAACATATTTTATAGTTGCCTATTATTATACTCATTTTCATACTAAGTTATATAAAAAATTACTATATTACATAAGTAGATTAATCTAAAACAAAATAATTAAATTTTATCTGAGAAATTAATTTTTATGAAATTATTATTGTTTTGATTGGCTATAGAAAATTAATCTTCTTATAAGAGGCTATCTTCCAAAAGGTAATACCCATAAAACATGAAATATTCCAAAGAGTTGATACCACCAATAAAATCTATGAATAGTTGCTGAAAGATGTTTATTAGCCAATCTAAATAAATAGTCAAATTATTATCTTTTATGATTATTTGCGAAATGTAATTATTGAAAACTCTTAATTTTTTAAAACAACGAAAATGTGATATATATGAAAAAAATATAAATAATAAAATCAATCTCTAACCAATCTTTACAATCAACTAAAACAACAATCTTTTTGAGCATTAATTTTACGTATCTACAAGATAGAGAGCCAGGGAATCGCAGCCGAGCACTAGCTCCCAGGCGAGAATGAGTCGATCGCAAGATGATGTCGAGGTTGTCCGATAACCCCGAGAACGCGCTAGAGGAAGATAACCCGACCAACTCACAAGAGGCTGAGCAAGCCGATGCCGCTCACTAAGCCAAACTAAGCCCCGATTAGAGGATCCCGATTCTCGAATACATTGTCTACGAGATGGCCCCCGAGATAAATTAGAGGCCAGAAAACTCCGAGTGAAAAGCACGCTCATCTACATAATGGAAAGAAAGTTATATAAATGCAGCGCGGCCGAACCGTGTTTAATATGTATTCACAGGGACAAGGTTCATGACATAATTTCCAAGGTGCATAGCGAATCCTGCAGGAGCCACATTGGGGGACGATCCCTAGCATTACGGATAAAAAAACAAGGATATTTCTGGCCTACCATGATGGTTGAGTGCGCCGCGTTCGCGACTAAATGCGAAAAATGCCAGAAACACGCTACAATCTTACATTAGCCAGCCAAGATGCTGTCCTCGATCTCAGCCCCGTACCCATTCATGAGATGGTTGATGAACATAATCGGACCTTTAGTCAGGTCAGGACCAAAACAGGTTGAGTACCTACTTGTTTTGACCATACTTCACCAAGTGGATGGAAGCAGTAGCTTACCAGAAAATCCACTCCAACCAGGTGAAGAAACACATCATATGCTGACATGGGGAGCCATACGAAATTGTAACTGATAACGGAACCCAGTTCACTTCGGCCGCATACAGAAATTTCTACCAAAAATGGTCGATACGCTTAACCTAGTCAACTCTGAGGTACCCTCAGGCGAATGGCCAAGCCGAGGTAGCTAACAAAACATTGTTAGAAAACCTAAAGAAACGGCTCAATGCCAAGAAAGAAAGGTGGAGTGAGGAGCTGCAAGGAGTACTATGGGCATGTCGCATTACCCCTAAGAAAGCTACTAGCGAAACTCCCTTGTCCTTAGCCAATGGAATAGAAGCAATGATACCAACTGAAATAGTTGTACCAAATCTTCAGAGAGTGATGTGCCCCCTAATGAGGAGCTTAACGAAAAATTCTCTAAAATGCAATTGACGTAATCGACGAATACCGCGACCTCGCCCTCATCAAAATTCAGAACTACCAACAAGCAGTAGCACACTACTATCAGTCTAGGGTAAAAATCAGGCGATTTAAAGAAAGCGACCTCTTCTTACAAAAAGTACAAGAAAACACAAAGAGCCAGGTGGCGGAAAACTAGGGATCAATTGGAAAAGTCCATACCGAGTCACCGCTCAGCATCTACAAGCTCATCAAACTAGTTCGCCCCAGTATCTACAAGCTCATCAAACTCTAGAACGAAAAGACAATGAAGAGGGCATGGAATGCCATGAACCTTAAGAAATTCTATCACTAGAACTCTGGAACAAATAATCGAACTACGTTATGGCTTGATCCCTTTATCGGGTACGTCGGCAGCTTGTCCCTCGAGCCCAGCCAACACAACAAACTCTCCGGTTCATCTACCTCGGCAGAGAAGCCGAGCTCTGCTTGATAAAGGAGAATAGTTCATTGTTTACATCTTTGTAACAAACCTAAAGTTATCTAAAGCACTATAGTACATCAAAATTGATTTGATCAGAACTTGAATTCATGAGGACCTAACCGGTCCCTAACTAAGATATCCTCAGGCATAAATCCATTGTTCCAAGCGAAGTCGATCTAAACTCGATCACATAAAAGCGCGGACTTGAGCCTAACTTCATTACAATAAAGTGTCGGCCGACCAATACTAATAACATCGCTACAATGAGAAGTACAAAAATGTTGAAGTTCACCTCCCGCGATCATACCTGCCAACGAAGGATTAGACTCGAAATCATCACTTAGTTCAAACATTCAGAGTAACTCAGCACGAATCTGAGTTAAAGAATTGCAAAAAAACATGCAAATCCGAGATGAGTAGAAGTCATGGCAAAGATGCCACTTCGACCCCCATCTCATAAGATGAGCTGAGCAGGTGAAATCAGCTAAGCTGACCCAACTCGGGCAACTCATTCGCAGCTAAGCGACTCCGAAATCCCAAAATCTTGAAACAGCTAAGCTAGAGCAAAAACCAAATACTATTCGAAAGGCTCAGCGGGCCGAGTGCAGAAAGGAAAACACAATAACCAAAAGTCCAAAGGGGCAAGTACGAGGATGAAAGCCCTCCTAAGCAACCAACAAAAAAAAATACAGCCTACGAAAGTACATAAAAGATCAAGAAAAAAGGGGGCAGCTACAAATGGTCAGGTCCTCCTAGTTGACAGACCTAGCAAGAACCTCAAGTAAGTCCAGCTTCCCGATCGAGAAGTTGGACTCGATTGCATCCATAAAGGTCTACTCCACAGCTGCCCGACCTACAGTCAGTTTTTCTAGCTCCCTAGGGATGGTAGATTTACCTTTAGAAAGGTCATCTAGCAGCTGAAAGTTTGCTATCAGCTCCTGCAAATGAATTTCCGCCGTGAGCTCCGCCTCTTTCTTCTTGAAATTTTCCTTCACACCTTCCAGGACCTCCCAGTACCTAGCAGCCATCTCAGCAAGCTCCGAGCTAACCGCGGCAGCCACCGCTGCCTCCTTCGACCCAGCCACCCGGCGCAGCTTACGCTTAAGGAAGTTGATTAGGTCGTTAGCCGTCACCATGTGCATCATAAAGTTTAGCTCACCTCTCTTGTCCTCTTCGACATGGCGTCGAACCCGCCGCTCATAATCCAGCTTACGCCTCTCCATGCTCCTCAAACGCTCATTCGTTTCCTTGAGCCTGGCTCTCAAGCCAACCACTTCCTCTAGAGAGGGAGCGATTTGAAGACGCAGTTCAACATCGGCCACCAAGGCGTTGATGGCTTTAGCGGTTTAAAAAACCAAGAGACAGGGTATAAAGAAAAGTAAAAAGAAATGTTTTTATTAAAAAGGGGAAAGAAACAGTCACCTCCTCCTAGGCATGAGTCCTCTAGCGCCATCTCCCATGGAACTCGAAGCTGTGCTGGCACCTCTGGGCCCCGTCCTGATTGAGCATCCCGAGCAGAAGAGGTTTCCGTGATGTTCCCTGACGTACAAGGGACCTCATCAGGATGGAAGAATTTGCAGGAAGGGCTCCTGACTTAAGGAATCTTTTCTGGGTAAGTCAGAAACAGCGGAGGGGGTGTGAGCTCTATTAGAGCAGGAGAAAACTTAGCTGCAGAAGCTAGGAGGATTGGTGGAGAAACTTCTTGAACGATCCCAGAGGAGCCGGAATCCCCGGATGCAGCTCCTCCACCACCCTCAGAGGTGTTGGTCTCCTCGGAAGAGCTCAACGCTGGAACAACTAGAATTGTCTGATGTTCCTTGGCCAAAGTTTCAGGGTAGCCGCCACCGGGGATGGCTGGGGCAATCCTAACCCCCCTGGAATCTCCTCTTTCTCTTCAAATGATCTCCTTAAGGAGTGAACGACGTCGAGCCTGTGTCTGAGCCGGCCTGTTAGCCAAATGCCTAGGTGGTTGGGTGGAGCTCGAAGGCTCGCTCCACACAGCCAGAGATGACTCACGAGCGAGTCTGCTGGCTAACTGAGAGGGCTGCCGGTGGAGGCCTAATAGAGAATCCAGGTAGGGCGGCAGCCCGGCGCGGAGCAGCGACGAGCGGAGGATTGGTCGGCCAGGCCAGGACGGCAAGGCGACGTGCGTGCTGATGATAAGTTTTCTTTATTCAGAGGGAGTCAAAATTATCCAAGCACGTGTTATCCGCACGAAACAACGACAGCTTAGAAGATGTTGTGGCGGTCAAAGAGGCCGAAGAAGTGTTCTCTCCGCCAAAAGCCAAACTGGTAAGAGGACAAAAAAAGAAGTGTGGAAACCGCAACCTAAATCTCTCTAAAGCGTATTGATGCTTACTAATACTGGAAGAAAACTGGGTTGGAGCCCGGCAGAAGTCGTCAAGCGACGACACCGTTTATGGTGAAAATCGAAAAAAGTAGAATTTCCTTTGCTAGTTGGCGTCCCGGTGCGAGTACTTCATGGGACTAGTGATGATCCCTCGCCCTTCTTTGGGGGCAAGGTAGAAAGAGCCCTTAACAGAGGAGTTGCCCAAGCCACGTAGAAATCAAAGAATTGGCCTAGGCTGAGGTTCATCCCGATAACATGGCGAACGAAGTTGGAGACCATCTTAGGAAAGGCCAGCCCGAGAAATTTCAAGATGTTGAACCCGCAGGTTTGAAAGTAATTGAGATAGACATAGCACCATCGCTCCTCGACCATTTTCGGTGAGTCCCGCCTTGTAGATAAATAGAATTCAACAGAAGGGTGGGAAACCAGCACCTCTCGAAGGTCGAGCAGTACTTTGACCGTGGTCAGAGATGGCTCATAGGGACCGAATTGGAAACTAAAACTAGAAAAAGACATGATTTTGGGCAAGAATCTAAGGGTGAAACGATTTTTACGAAGTGATGAAGGAGCAGCAAAGATTCAGAGATGAAAGAGAAAGGTAAGAAAGAGATCGGATCTAAAAACTAGGATTAAAACCAGTTTATTTCCGAAGGAGGGAACGATTATAGTGGTAGGACCCACGGTAAAAGTTTGGCTAGGTGCGGACGACGTAATAAATATGAGTCGATCATTTATCGCCGCCCTGAACTTTCACCTTCTCGCAATCACAGCCGTCGGATCGAGGTCGTTCGGTCAAGGTATCGTAGGGATCCGTGCCTCAGTGGCGTAGGATAATGATGAGTAATTGCCCAAGTATTATCACTTAATACTTAATGGGCTAGGGGAAACTGTTGGAGTTGGATTTGTCACCGAATCTGGCATGTCGCTAAAGACAGATCGAATGGGCTTGTGGCCCAGTCCCAGAGAAAAAATAGACTTTAGTCAAAGGCCTGAGTTAGCCCTGCGAGCGCTGAGACAGCAGATGCAGAGCTGACGAGCTAGGAACGAGTCAACAGGGCGGTTAGCACAATCGTAGAAATGAGATTTGCGGAGAATATGCCAAGAACGTGCCCGAAATACGCAGAACCGCCCTGGATACGTGGAGCTGGATTGAGGAGCTGAATTGAGCTATAAATATATGAAATCCGATCAGAGTTTGCCAACTTTTACATACGCGAGAGCTAAAACACTACATTTTCAGCTTGTAATACTTATCACTCGAAATCTTATTGTATATTCGATTTGTATCAATATAAATCCAGTTTTACTCTTTTTTTAATCGTTGAATTTATGATATTTCTTAGGACCAAAGTTTCTTCTCCAAATTCACATACAAATACTTAGTGCAGAATTCAGCTTCTACATCAGCTGAATTTAGTATACAATTTTATTTTATCTATGAAAAAATATCTCAACCGATAGAAAAGTATAAACGTATTTTTTCCTTCTTAGATTAAAATCCCAATTTAAATTAGGCCAATCTTTGTAAATCTTCTCAAACCCTCTAAACATAAGTATGCCATATTTTGATTAAGTGTGGAAATTTATTTTGAATAAATCACCGAAATAAATCTGAACCGAAAAGCCAGTTAAATGTCCGACTATGATAAAACTCGAAGAACCAATCCAATTCTACATATATAGTTGAGAATTTTGCAAAAAAGATACTTTGTAGACTATTTTATCTGGTTCTAAAACTGTAATTCCATGAATACATGACACTTTTTATGGCAGTACGAGTTCTAGTGGCGCATGCGAAAATGTTTAAGAAAATTGATTTGACTACCTATATCACTAAAGTTTACTTATATTTTTTGTAATTTTTTTTTTACAAGAACTCTGAAATTAACCCCTTTTTGAGTTAGAGTGTATTAGTGATGAGTGATTTACTGGGAAGTCATTTATAGTAGCCTGTGAATGACGACAAAATAATTTTCAAGACTAGTAAACAAGTCTTTCAAACTTCTCGAAATAGCGCATCAGCCATTGGACCAGGGTGGATCCACAAGCCGTGGGGACATGGGACCATGAACAATAGCGGTTAAGGCGTTACATGCGATATCATATCCGAACCCCAGACGAGTATGGAGTCATGTAGGCTAACACCGTAAAGAGTGATGTTCTTGGTATGCAATAAAAAAGTTGTGATCTATGAGTGGGGGTAATTGTAACAACATGAATTCTAGTGGTGCATGCAAATAGGCAAAAGAGAATTGATTTGACTATCAATATTACTACAATGCATTTATTTCTTTAGTAATTTATCTTGACAAAAATTCAAAGTTAAACGTGTTTAAATTAAAACGATTTAATCATGAGTGACATAATAAAAAATTATTTTCAATACTATGTGAATCTGGACAAAACATTGAAAAAAATTTGTGGTGATTTTAGGATCAATTTCCGACCCTCTTGAAATAGTGTACAGACCGTCAGACGTGGGTGGGGAGCACGACCCAAGAGCAGTGTGGGACCCACGAACGGTTGTGGTCGAGGTCGAGGTCGAGGTCGAGGTGTTAATGAATCTAACATAATGTGCATAGATGTCATCCTTTGTACATCAATATTAATGTACACATATTATATATAAATATATCCTTAGCATGCAGACACCCTCTTACTATTAAATGGAAACACAAAATATTATTATTATTGTTATACCAATGAACTAACATGAGCAATTTTCGGATCCTTTAAAAAATTAGCAACCAATATTGGATTCAAAAAATAAATAAACAACCAATATGAAATTTTGAAGAATTATCAACGATTTGTCAAACAAAAATATTTTATAATACATTTTATATTCACTTAATGCTTGCTATACTAGATTTTATATGAAATAATTATACATAAATAATATATAAAAACAAATTATTTGAATTTTAGAACATATTTTATAGTTGCCTATTATTATACTCATTTTCATACTAAGTTATATAAAAAATTACTATATTACATAAGTAGATTAATCTAAAACAAAATAATTAAATTTTATCTGAGAAATTAATTTTTATGAAATTATTATTGTTTTGATTGGCTATAGAAAATTAATCTTCTTATAAGAGGCTATCTTCCAAAAGGTAATACCCATAAAACATGAAATATTCCAAAGAGTTGATACCACCAATAAAATCTATGAATAGTTGCTGAAAGATGTTTATTAGCCAATCTAAATAAATAGTCAAATTATTATCTTTTATGATTATTTGCGAAATGTAATTATTGAAAACTCTTAATTTTTTAAAAAAACTAAAATGTGATATATATGAAAAAAATATAAATAATAAAATCAATCTCTAACCAATCTTTACAATCAACTAAAACAACAATTTTTTTGAGCATTAATTTTACGTATCTATTGCCAAATTTCGAAAAATAATTAAAAATAAAATCATTTGCATATCTTAAATTATATATACTCTGATTACCACTTTATTTTTTGTTGCAAAGACTTATGGTATACTATTTTTTTATTAGAAAAAATAATGTATTTTATATTATATTAGCATATTTAATTAAAAAAATTACATATACTAAATTGTATAATAAATTATTTTTAATTTTAATTCAATCAAAAACAAATTTATTTTACCATAATTATTTTTAAATTTTTAATTCAGTCAAAATGAAGTTATTCTGTTATATTAATATCAAATATATTAAACTGTTTCTAATCTAATAATTTTTAAAATAAGCTACACGTACAATCTTTTTAAAAAGTTTGATACATCTTATATTTGGTACCTCCTAACACAACAAAATTTTATTTAAGAGAAAGGATTATCCGCATACGATATACTCGACGTTAATGTAAAGCTAACTCTAGTTGATATCTCGTACCCGAGTTTCAGTTTGATCCAAATAAGGGAATCTTTAAAAAGAATGCCAAACTTTTGAAGCTTCTGCACAATCTTTCGTATTCATATCATATGCATGTTTTGCAACCAAAATGTCTATATTTTCTCCAAGGTAGTCTATAACCGTCAAACACTTAAATAAAATACTAAGACTCTAAAAATGGAAGACTCGCAAAAAACCGGCAAAAACGCAAGACAGCGATTAACAAGACAGAAAAGCTATACAAAAAGAATTAGTTTGGTCAACTGGACCTTTGGCTCTTTTCTCTCAACCATTTGCTGGAGGTGAAGTGGAACTCCTGTGCTCAAGGATCTTGAAGAAGTGAAAATGGCACTAGCGCTAGTGGATCTTAGACAACTATTCGAGTTTAATATGTTGATATAAATATAATTTTGTCAGGTTAATAAATTTAGTATTGAACTACTTCAATGTTATATAATATAACTATAATATATTTGGTTTTAAATTTAACGCATCGCATAGTTTCGGAAAACACCTAATTATGAAGTAACAAAGAAGAGTAGTCGGGGAATTTGGATCTGAAACTCATACAAATTACAGTCGAAAAATGTTTGTCTCTCCTGAGGAGGAATTGAACTAGAGATAGTGTCTGACTTAAATGCATTACAATAACCGCATTTCTAGAACCATTTGCATTTCTCATTCGATGTAGTTATTTTATTTTTAGAATTTTTGTTTAATAGAAGTCATGAAAATTTTGTAGCTTTGCTTAGCAAAGAAATTTCGTCTGCGCAGTATTTGAAATCGATTCTGACTGTTTCAACCTAATTTTGTGATTCTTTTCTAATTTCTAGTCAAAATTTAATTTTTTTTAAGACTCTTTCTTGGAGAACCAATTTTGTATAGCATTAATTCAAAGTCTTTCATCGAATCTAAGACTCTTTCTAACAGATTCGCTTCGTTTGTACATATATATAATAGAAAAAGGGATCGGAGTTAACGAATTACATAAACTTTATGTATCCTCAATCTCGAGATGACAATGAAGATGAATCACACGAAACCTAATGACACCTTTCTTAGTTACCTTGTCCTCTTCGTTTGGGGTTTTTGGTTGATGGAGGTTGGTTTAGGACAAAACCCAACAACTGAAATCAAAGTAGGAGTAGTTCTTGATCTCCAAACAAACTTTTCCAAGATCTCCCTCACTTCTATCAACATATCGTTGTCCGATTTTTATGAGAATCATCCTAATTACCGCACAAGAATTGTGCTTCACATCAGAGATTCAGAAGAAGATACTGTTCAAGCTTCAGCTGCAGGTTCGTTAATTTTCTGTTTCTTGCTCTTCCCCTACATGTAATGTAATTATTTTTATTGAATCTGAAAATCTTGAGTTCACTATTGAAAATCCAAGTGCTTCTTATGTGGTCTATGCTAAGAGTCTTCGTGACTACTAATCTCTATTAAGTATTAACATGATAAAGTTATATCAACATATTAAATTTGTCTTTTTCAAAAAAAAAAACATACTATTAAATTTGAGACAACTAGAATATAAGTTTATTGAATCTGTACAACTTTAGTAGTATTGAAGGTATAAATGTTTTAAGTTTCGCAGTTGTCTTAAATTTAATGAATCTATAGTTCTTGAAGTTCTTCAGTTTATGGTAAGAATATAATTAAAATATGATTAGATAAAATGTTTGGCCATTCTCTCTCTCAATATTTTAGTATTATTGGCATGATTAAAAATCCAAGTGACTTCTTATGTGGTCCATGGTAAGAGAGACTTCATTTTATTTCTCTTTTAGAAAGTCTTTGTCAGACAATTGAATGGTCGGTGATTTTAAATCAAATTCAATGAATTATCCTTGAAGTAAGACCATAAATATTTGAATTTGTGGTTTAAACTTGATGAATTTTGACGGGTTTTTTACGGTTTTAGCGGTATAATTCAAATCCGGGTTTTAAATTTACTTGGACTTGGTTTGGTATGGACTGCTAAAAACATCGTATAAAACGTTAACTAGTGCCAGGTCTTAAAATTTAATAACAAATTCAATTTTTTCCTATTTGTTGTGTTTGCTTGTGGTGCAAGCAGCCTTGGACCTGATCAAGAACGAGCAAGTGAGCGCCATCATTGGACCAGGATCCTCTATGCAAGCAGAGTTTATGATCAAACTTGCCAACAAATCTCAAGTACCTACCATCACATTCTCTGCTTCTAGCCCTTTTCTGACAACCATCAACAACCCTTACTTCGTCCGTACCACTCTCGACGACTCATACCAAGTCGGAGCCATTGCAGCCATTCTTAAATCTTTCGGGTGGAGAAGTGTTGTCGCCATATATGTCGACAACGAGTTAGGTCAAGGTATGATGCCTTTCTTGTCTGGCGCTTTACAAGATGTGGTGATTCATCGATGTATGATCTCCCCAGAGGCTAACGATGATCAGATCCAAAAGGAACTTTACAAGCTCATGACGAGGCCAACGAGGGTATTTGTTGTCCACATGGACTCAAGACTCGGGAGCTGGATTTTTCGGATAGCCAAAGAGATTGGGATGATGGAGCAAGGATATGTATGGTTAGCGACTAATGGAATGACGCATATGATGAGACATAACGACCACGGTCGTAGCTTGGAGACTATGGAAGGTGTGTTAGGCGTGAGGAGCCTTGTCCCCAAATCGAAAGAGCTCGAAGATTTCCGCTTGAGATGGAAAATAAAGTTTGAGAAGGAGAATCCAACGATGAGGGATGAAGCAGAGCTGAATGTTTTCGCGTTATGGGCGTATGATACCATTACTGCATTGGCCATGGCCGTGGAGAAAAGCAACACGAAGACCTTGCGGTATGATAACGGGAGCGTTTCATCAAATAACAGGACAGATATGGGGACCATAGGGGTCTCTCGCTATGGTCCAAGTCTAGTAAAGGCTATCTCGGAAGTAAGATTCAAGGGTTTAGCAGGAGATTTTAAACTCATTGACGGGCAGCTTGAGACATCAACTTTTGAGTTCATCAATTTTATTGGAAAGAAAGAGAAAATTATCGGATTTTGGACATCAAGAAATGGATTGGTGAATGCAAAATCAAACAAAACAGGGGAGGAGTTCGGACCGGTGATATGGCCAGGGAAGTCGACAGTTGCTCCAAAAGGATGGGAGATTCCAACAGATGGGAAGAGGCTTAGAGTGGGGGTTCCAGTGAAGAATGGCTTCTTAAATTTCGTTGAGGCCCGAAATATAGATCCGACTAATAATAACGCGACGAAACCAAGGGGTTACTCTATAGAAATCTTTGAAGATGCTCTTAAGGAGTTGCCATATTCAGTCATTCCTCAATACTTTGCTTTCGAGTTTAATAACTACAACGATTTGGTCTATGAGCTCTATAACGGGGTTAGATCTTCTTTTCCTTCCATATTTCCATATTGATATATAGATTGTGGTTTTTGGATGTGAGAGTATAACATATTGTTCGTAAACAGAGTCAGGGGTTGGATGCAGTTGTGGGAGATGTAACCATCACAGCACACAGGGCTCCGTATGTTGATTTCACGTTACCTTACACAGAGTCTGGAGTGTTTATGTTGGTTCCTCTCAAAGACAACAAGAACAAGAACACATGGGTGTTCCTCCAACCTTGGAGCTTAGACCTATGGGTCACGACCGCTTGCTTTTTCGTATACATTGGATTTATTGTGTGGATTTTAGAACACAGAGTCAACACCGACTTCCGTGGACCGCCTCACCACCAGATCGGCACCAGTTTCTGGTTCTCATTCTCCACTATGAACTTTGCCCACCGTAAGTTACTTCACACCAATGAAGAATGTGTCACTAATGAATGTGTCCCTGATATAACAGATTAGATCCAATTTATTATTAATATGAGATCCCCTATTCAATAAGAAACAAGATTATAAAATGATAGAGTGAAATTTGTGCTTGTGTAATATAGGTGAGAAGGTGGTGAGCAATTTGGCAAGGTTTGTGGTGGTCGTGTGGTGCTTTGTGGTGCTTGTGCTGATTCAGAGCTACACAGCAAATCTCACCTCTTTCCTAACGGTACAACGTTTCACACCAAAGGTCATAAACGTGAAAGATCTCATCAAAAATGGGGAGTTTGTTGGTTACCAAAGCGGCGCTTTCATTTCTGATATTCTAAAAGATGAAGGATTTCAAGCCTCTCAGCTTAAGCCTTATGATTCTGCTGAAGAATGCGACGAGCTTTTGTCCAATGGGACAATTGCAGCAGTTTTCGACGAAGTGGCCTACCTTAGGGCTATCCTTGCTAAGTACTGCTCCAAATATGCCATGGTTGAACCTACATTTAAGACTGGTGGTTTTGGCTTTGTAAGTTCCTTTTTTTCTCCTTTCAATTTAAATTCGACTATTCAGATATTTTAATTGCTTGCATCTTTTTGTTTCCGTAACGGATGTGTAGGCATTCCCAAAGAATTCACCTTTGACGAGAGATATCTCAAGGGCGATCTTGAATGTGACTCAAGGCGATGGAATGCAAGGAATCGAGGACAGATGGTTCAATAAACAAAGTCAATGTCCTGATCCAAAGATTGATCTTTCCTCCAATCGTCTCAGCCTTAGTAGCTTTTGGGGTTTGTTTCTAATAGCAGGCGTAGCTTCATTCTTGGCACTTCTCTTCTTCGTGGCCAACTTCTTGTACGAACACAAGAACACGATATACGATGACTCCCAAAATTCCTCTTGGAGAAAGCTAAAGTTTTTACTTAGACTCTTTGATGAAAAAGATAAAAAGTCGCATACATTCAAGAACAGTGCCGCCGTTCATAACATGAGTTCACCTGTGAGTCATCACACTCCGAGCCCTTCGACTGTGCAGATCAGACCATGGCCACGAAGCATGTCATTAAACAGGGAGTTTGAGCTAAGAAGAGGTTCTTTCATCATGGGAGAAGAACGCCGTTTCACAACACAACCCAAACATGTGGAAGATGGACAATATGATATTGAATCTGGTCCTAAACGACATCGACAAGCTAATGAAACTCCATAACAAGTTAGAGTTGTTATTTGCATACTAAAACATCACATGTACTTTATATTTAGAAAAATAGTTGTATACATTCATAACCATTTATGGTAAGTATCAAATATACTATTATGAAAGAAGTAGAATAATTTTTTTTTTTTTTGATAACTAGGATTCTAGGAGGAGCTCAGGCTTGGATTTAATCTCTTTCATGGTCCAGAACCAGCCTTTGATAATACCTTATAACATGGCGTAAATCATTCTTCTACCGAAACTTGAACTAGAATCGCAATAGGACCAATTCATGCGCTTAACCACTAGCCCACGTCTAGTGGAGTTGCCGTAAGTTTCTGGTTCCCATCAAAACTTTGCCCTCCTCAATCTAGAAATACTTTCATAATCCGGAAAAATCATTTTCTTTTCATCAGCCGTCAACATAACAATAAGATCCGGCCAGCAATTCAGTAATCTTTTTTGAGGAGAGATCTCCTTCCTATGGACTAGTTTGTGCCACATCCCAAGTCGCTGCCTCCACCTCGGCGCCACTGCCAACCTAATATTTAAACATGCTTGACTCCTTCACAAGAGAAGTGAAATGATGTACGAACATATATGATGTACGAACATCCGTACGAACATCCGTTCAAGCGTCCAAATATTTATTGATATCTGAATATAGATCCATAAAATTTAAATAATTAAAATACACATTAAGAAGTTGAAAAATTAAATTTTGTATATAGTATTTTTGAAACTAAAATTTGTAATATTATGAATAAATTAATAAAATTATATTTAAAATGATATAATATAGAGAATTTTCGAAAAATACCACTTTTCAAAAATATCGTTCTTTTAAAATCTTTTCAAAAATGCCACTAAATTATATCATTTAGTCAAAATAATAAATATCATTTAGGTTTATGTTAACTATTTTATATTAGGGCTTACCTTTTGGGGTTTAGGGTGTGTTTTCGATTTTTCTAAAATCTTTTCAAGAATACCACTAAATTATATCATTTACTCAAAATAATAAAATATTATTTAGGTTTGGGTTAACTATTTTATGTTATGGTTTAGTTTTTGGGGTTTAAGGTGTGTTAGGGGTCAAAACCCTTTTTGTTATTTAAAAATTTAGGGTTTAGTGTTTAAACACCCTTAATTAGTGGCACTTTTAAAAATGAACAATTCATGGTGATATATTTTTAAAATGAACACACAAAAATTAGTATTTTTTAAACTGTCCCATACATTTACAATTATATTTTAATATATATAATGCATTTTTATCTGGAAATTTAGATATATGAATATTAGATTATGATCAGAAATTTTACTATCAGACTAGATATATAGAACTTTTCTACAATTCGAATTCCGTTACACCTCTACTTCACATAAGACCTATTGTTTTCTCGTAAGATCAAATCTCACCCTCTTTAATTTCCTTTTAACTAGCTAGTAGATTAGTTATTACGTTTTAGGTGTTCGTCTAGGCGGCGCTTAGGCGCTAGGCCCCTATAGATTGTGGTCATTACCGCTTTTGCCGCCTAAAATATTATGGTATTATAACAATAAAATAATATAACTTTTTTTTATATATAAATTGTAAAATTTTATATATTTGGCTATAAAATAATGAATATAAATACAATATAAATTTATTATTTATAAATTATGGTTTTTATATATTTTATTATATATATCTAATATATTATGTATTATTGTAAAACGCTTAGACCACCTATTAAATCGTCTTGGCTCTGATTAGGCATTCTAGGCATTAGGCATTGAGTCACCGCCCGCTTATCGCCTAGCGCTTTCTTGAACATTGAAATATACAGAAATAGAATACACTAAAATTAATTTAACACAATTATCAACAAAAAATAATGATTTTATCACGATTTTACATGATCATGCTATACCCTAGATTTTTATTTAAACTAAATATCAACACAATTGTGGAAGCCCTTTTGGCCTAATAGTTGACTAAAAGTTAATTAGTGCTTCTACATCTAAAGGTATAGGGTTCGAATCCCAGATGATATGATTTATTAACAAATATCCATATTAATGGAGTCAAGTTTACAAGGGATCCCCAACAATGTGCAATTAGAACTATTTTTCGTGATTCCACGTAGTACAGGTAAAATGTGTCCATCATGAAAATGGAGCAGGAAGTGTTGTCTGCCGTGAATCTAATAGGGTCAGAGTGAATTGTCCGTGGTAATAACGTCTTTGTAACTAATAAAAAATAATAAATTCAGAGGTTTAAAAAATAAATATCAACACAATATAAAAAATAAAGAGTTGGTTATATAATAATAAATTTCAAATATGTATAATTTATATATATATATATATATATAACTTATAAAAAATAATTTCATTAGATTTTGCTCATCACCTTTTTATTTAGGGAGAATTTCAAAAATGCCACTTTTGAAATACAATTTTGCAAAAATACCACATTGAGTTGACCATTTTCAAAAATACCATTGATAAGTATCTAGTTTTACCTTAGACTAGACAAAGACTAGCCACAAGTGCACGGCGATCAAAGTAGTACTTAAGGGTTGAATCCAGCAGAAACTGGTAGCACACTAAAGGTTTTCGGAAGAGAATTAAGCTATGATGAAATATGGGGGTTGTGATGATGTGATTACATGAATGTTGATAATAAAGCAATGGAAACAAACGTTGGGCAGCAGGAAAATCTCAGGGTTCATAGAGCAATTTATTTAGGAACTAGTAACACAGATCTAGTTAAGTATGCAATCTAGTCGTAAATTAACCATAGTATTCTCATATCAATGATTAAAAATGTCTAATAACCTAATTCATTCAGGTAATGAAAGTGAAAATATAAGGTTGCTACAGAAGTTGATACAAAACTCATCCAATGTAAATCTAGCAAAGGATGATTCCTAACTCGAATCCACTTAATAGTATTGTTAACCAACTCTCGCAGTGAAGACTAATATATCAATTAACTTAATACTCGACTCTCGCAAAAAAATCAGATGAATAATATGCATAAAAGGATTAAGATTTGATATGATAACCTGATCCTTTGTGATGAAGAATAAAACTTGTCCTTTATCCGGTTTCAAGATTAAAACCTAGAATTACTAATCAAAGTAGAATAGTGAGGTTCGTTAAGGAACCAGCAATACGCTCTAATTCTATGGAAAACAATTTTAGCTAAGCGATTCAAGTTTGGGTTTAAATGTCACAATAATTAAAGCTAAACAAAATGTAAAATCGGTTGTAAATAATAAAGGAAAGGCGTTAGGTCAGGGATAATTCTCAGGGATTCGAATATCAAGAACCAAGCAATTATTCAGGCATGCGATTACGACCAAGTCTCAAACTCAACCATAAATATAAGGAGATCTACTGTCGTGGCATCTACAACTTTAACAATCAATCTAACACCCTAACTGTCATTGAAGTTAATAAAGATATCAAGCATTAGCGATTTGGGTCGATATGTTCACGAGATGCCGTAACTTCAACTTTCGTTGGCTAAGGATCAAATCGCCCATCTATGTCAATTCCAGCAATTTACAAACTTTTGATAAGTAAATTCAACCTAGAATCAAAGGCTAGGTGATCAAGCTAACCTAGGCAATATGATCGACAATAGATGGAGACTATCGAATGAATATATGAAAACCTATCTATGCTTAGTTCAAGAATTCAATCCCATCGAAAACCCTAAACCTAACTGGATGACTACTCGCTGATGATTAAACGAAGGACAGCAGCAAGAGACATGATGAACAGCATTGAAATCGATATATAAAAGAGTAGGGTTAAGAAAACTTCGATAAGTATTGAAGACAAATCTCCAAGCTTACAAACTCTCTCAAAACAAGTGTTTATATCTCTCTCTCTCTCTCTCGTTGTGATGTCTCTCTGCTGCTATGTGTCGTGATGTCTATGGCGTGATGATCCCAATCTCCAAAGATGAGTATCGAATCTCTCTCTCACTTTCGATCTCTCTCCTTCGATCTCTCTCCCTATCCGTGTGTTGCGGCTCTCTGCGTGGTGATCTCTCTGGCGTGGCTGTGTTCTCCTTTTTATAACCCTTGGGCGGCTGGCCAGAAGTAGGGTTTTTTTCTGAATTAGGTTTAAATGAACTTTCCATATTGGGATTTTCCAGAAAGCGAGAGCACCACGTTTGGTGCAGGTGCTCCTTCCGGGCAGAATCTTCAAAAAGATTCTATTTTGCTTCTTTTTCGCCAAATCCATTTGCAAGAATCCAATCTTTGTTTCCAGCCACTTTTCTACCTAGAAAGACTCAAAAGAGAGTGAAAGATTCGATAAAAACCTACAAAATAAGGGTTAGAATGCGCCAAAAACGCATTATATCACTTTGCACGACTCTCGCATTAATAAAGTTCAAGCTCATCTATACTAGTTCCAATCAATCAGTTATGACTCCGTATCACAACTCTCGCAATGATAAGGTAAGGATCAATCTAGATTCAATCACAAATTGGTTAAATTAGCAATATGCAGGAGATGAAAGTATAGATGAAGACTACACTAAATTCCTAAGCATGAAATATTTCTATTTATCGATCCATGAATAACTCCCTTTGAAAATCCCTTAAACCCAACAATCAAATTACTTAATCATAGGAGTGAAGATCATAACAAGAGTAGAATGAAAAGATATTATTAATAAAGAGGGTTTAGAAAGCTTCTCTCTACTGGTACAAAGATTGGAGGATTTCTCCCTTGACGATCAAAATGTAAAAGCTTGCTAATAACCCTAAAACTGAAGAGTTTGAGCCAAAGGCTCTCTCCCAAATAGAACTTGTAACTATGGCGGTGGCTGTGAAGGTGGTGCTGTTTTTCGTGTCCTCCTTGTGTTTAAATAGGTGTGGAAGTCGGCTAGGTATATACAAAGAGATTTAGGGATATTCTTCAAAGATTTGGAAATCTGTCTGTTTTATGTATATTGACCGTATCTTTAGATCGCACCGTCAGATTTCCATGATCGAATATGCTATGTGAAGCTGAGATCCGTGTCTATCTCGTGGAAAAATATTAGCTCGATCCAACGGTGAGAACATCTTTATCTGAGGCGAATTGAAAAATATTTTTATTTAATATGCAAGGGTTAAAGCTCCCCTAAGGTTAAAGCTCCCCCTTTTAGAGGTTAGGTTCTCTTATATAATTTGCTAAGTCTTTAAAATGTTTTTTGTACATTTATAATTGTTTAGCCTCACGTATTAATGTTTAAAACCTTTTAATTTGCTAAAAATGTAAATGATATATCTATAAATTATGGTGTAAAAATATAAATGGTGTAAAAATATTTTTAGCTTCTAATTTATTCTAATCGGTCCTTAACACCAGGAGGGTGTGTCGATCGACACACGTTCGAATTGAACCGACATGTTCAGTTTTCGAGTGTCGGATTGCGGTTTGGTTTTCGAGCATCGGATTACGGTTCAGTTTAAAGAAAACCCTAGGGCTTCAGTATAAAAGGTGAGCAGCCGTGGTGATGTCGTTCTTTCCAAGTTCTTTCCGCATGAGGTGGTGGATTGGTTGGAGTCGAGGTTTCTGGAGTTTACTCAGGGTGACCGATCAGTGAGAGAGTTTAACGCGGAGTTCAACCGGCTTTTGGTTTATGCTGGTCGCGGGATGGAGGGAGAGCAGGCCTAGGTGAAGAGATTTTTTAGAGGACTTCAACCGGATTTGAGGACTCGCTGTAGAGTGAGTAAGTTTGTCTCGAGGACGGAGTTAGTTGAGACAACTGCGGCGATCGAGGAGGATCTGAGGGAGCAGGTTGTGGTGGTTAGTCCGCTTGTTCAGTAGAGGAGATTGCAGCAGCAGGTGGTTCTGAGCAAGGGTGGCAAGCTTGCACAAGGACAGAAGAGGAAATAGGAGGGCACTTCAGGGCCGAGTCAGAGAGGTCACAGTGGTTCGGGATGCTTTGGGTGCGGGAGCATGAATCACAAGCTGGCAAGCTGTCCTAGGAAGGACGAAGCTCGGGATACTTTGGTTTGCTACCACTGCAGAGAGACGGGGGATATCAAGCCGAAATGCCCCAAGCTACAGCAGATGGCAGTGGCGGCAGTGCAGCCGGTGGCTCAGATTGCAGCAGCACCGCGGGTGCACACTCGGATGGATGCGGGCGGGTCTAGCGTCAGGCTGATCACATGTAAATGTCAAACTTGACTTGATAAATTCTTGTGGTTTTGGAATTTTGTCTATTTTGGAATTTGTTAGTCCTGTGATGGAATGTTCGGGTTCTTAGGCACATGGGATTTGTGCAGGGACCTTGTTAGTAGGCGATTTTGAGTTCCATGTTTTGTTTGATTCTGGAGATATGAATTGCTTCATCACTCCAGAGCGTGCGGAGAGCAGCCGATATCCGAAGCGATTCCGGTGAGCAGCTGGGAGTAGTTAAAATTGCTGGTGGGAAGTTTTTAGCTACTCTTAGTCGGGTTCAAGGCGTGGATATTCAGGTGGCTGGGGAGTCTATGCCAACGAATCTGATTATTAGGCCGGTGGAGCTGTACGATGTCATTCTAGGTATGGATTGGCTAGATCGGTACATAGTTCATCGGAATTATCATCGGAGACGAGTTGTGTTTAAGCGAGAGGTAGGGAGGTTGGTTTATCAGGGAGTGAGGTCAACTTCTGGGAGTCTCGTGATCTCAAAAATTCAGGCGGAGCAGCTGATTGAGAAGGGTGGCGAGGCGTATTTGGCGATGATTGTGATGCTAGAAGCGGTTGGAGAGGTTGTTGTTGGGGATATTCGGGTTGTTCAGGACTTCGAAGATAGTTTTTGGTCGTTGCATGGATTACCGCCGTTTTGGTCTGATCTTTTCACGATTGAGTTAAAGCTCGGGAAGACTCCGATATCTAAGGCGCCTTACAGAATGGCCCCAACAGAGTTGGTAGAGCTGAAGAAGCAGCTAGATGATCTATTGCATAAGGGATTTATCTGGCTTAGCAGTTCACCGTGGAGAGTGCCGGTGTTGTTTGTGAAGAAGAATGATGGGAGTTTCCGGTTATGCATCGATTACTGGGGACTGTGAAGAACAAATATCCTCTGCCGCAAATTGATGAGTTGTTGGAAGAGCTGAGAGGAGCTACTTGGTTCTCCAAGATTGATTTGGCGTCGGGTTATCATCAGATTCTTATCGAGAGGAAGATGTAAGGAAGGCTGCTTTCAGGATGAGATATGGGCATTTCGAGTTTGTGGTGATGCTTTTCGGTTTGACTAATGCACCAATAGCGTTCATAAGGCTGATGAACCACGTCTTTCAGGAGTATCTAGATGAGTTTGTGATCATCTTTATAGATGATGTAATGGTGTATTCTAGGAGACCTGAGAAGCACGAGGTACATCTGAGAGTGGTTCTGGAGAAGTTGCGAGAGTAGAAGCTGTATGCTAAGTTGAACAAGTGTAGTTTTTGGCAGCGGGAGATGGGTTTTCTCAGTCATGTGGTTTCTGCAGATGGAGTTTTTGGGAATCCGGCAAAGATATAGGCTATCAGAGGGTGGCCTAAACCGAGGAATGCCACTAAGATCAGGAGTTTTCGTCAAGGGTTTCGCGAGTATAGCTCAGTCGATGACGAAGCTGACAGGGAAGGATGTTCTTTTTGTGTGGTCTTCAGCTTGCGAGGAGATTGTCACGAAGCTGAGGGAAGATATTGACTAGTACACCAGTGTTGGCGTTACCAGAGCCGGGTGAGCCTTACGTAGTGTATATAAATGCTTCGAGAGTTGAACTGGGTTATGTTTTGATGCAGCAGGGTAAGATAATTACTTATGCTTCGAGGCAGTTACGGAAGCACGAGGGCAACTATCCTACCCATGATCTTGAGCTGGCTACGGTGATTTTTGGTTTGAAAATTTGGAGATCTTATCTTTATGACGGAAAGGTTCAGGTGTTCACGGACCACAAGAGCCTGAAGTATTTCTTCACTCAGCTAGAGCTAAACCAAAGGCAGAGGCGATGGATGGAGTTGGTAGCAGATTATGATCTGGAGATTGGTTACCCTCTTGGTAAGGCTAATCTGGTTTGCTGATGCTTTGAGTCGGTTGAGAGGTGCTTTGGCTCAGGAGTGGGATATGGAGGCCTTGGTGAGTGAGATTAACACTTTGAAGCTATGCGTTATCTCACAGGAGCCTTTGGGATTGGAGGCGCTAACCAGGCAGACTTGTTGAGCAGGATTCGAGTAGCTCAAGAAGAGGATTAGGCTTTGATCGATGCTTCTAAGGTTGCAGGTTCTGAGTATCAAGTCTCAGTGAACGGGACGATCCTTGTGAACGGGCGAGTTTGTGTGCCTAAAGATGAGTATTTGAGGCAGGAGATTTTGAGGAAGGCTCATGCGAGCATGTTGTCTATTCATCTGGAGCGACTAAGATGTACCGTGATCTGAAACGGTATTACCATTGGGTTGGGATGAAGAAGGATGTTGCTAACTGGGTTGCAGCTTGCGATGTGTGCCAGTTAGTGAAGGTAGCGCATCAGGTTCTGAGTGGTTTGTTGTAGAGTTACCCATTCCGGAGTGGAAGTGGGATATGATTACCATGAAATTTTTGGTAGGATTGCCAGTGTCGCGGACTTTTGATGTTATTTGGGTGATTGTGGATCGTCTGACCAAGTCAACACATTTTCTGATCACTAAGAAGTATGTACGGGAGATAGTGAGGCTGCACAAAGTGCCAGTAAGTATCGTGTCAGAAAAGGATCCGAGGTCTGCTTCTGAGTGTTGGAATCAATGTCCATAACTCATATCCATAACTCATAGACACTCGAGGATTTGCTGAGAATGTGTGTGCTGGATTATGGTGGTCATTGGGTGGATCACTTGAACTTGGTAGAGTTTACGTATAACAATAACTACCAGGCAAAAATTATTGTGGCTCCGTACGAGGTGTTGTATGGGAGGTCATGTCACACACCATTATGCTAGACTCAAGTGGGGGAGAGGAGCATGTATGGTGTTATGTCATACACCATTATGCTAGACTCAAGTGGGAGGCCATCTCGGGTTGTTCACGACTTCTAAGATGTTTTCCAGTCGTTGCAGGGATTACTGCCGTCGAGGTCGGATCTGTTTACGAATGAGTTGGAGCCTAGGACGACTCCCATATCCAAGGCGCCTTAACGTATGGGTCCAGCAGAGATGGCAGAGCTGAAGAAGCAGCTAGACGATTTGTTGGGTAAGGGATTTATCCGATCTAGTGTTTCACCGTGGGGAGCGTCGGTGTTGTTTGTGGAGAAGAAAGATAGGAGTTTCTGGTTATGTATTGATTATCGGGGGCTTAACCGAGTCACTGTGAAGAACATGTATCTTCTGCCACGGATTGAAGAGTTGTTGGATTAGTTGCGAGGGGCTACTTGGTTCTCCAAGATTGATTTGGCTTTGGGTTACCATCAGATTCCTATAGATGAGGCAGAGGTTAGGAAGACTGCTTTCAGGACGAGGTATGGGCATTATGAGTTCATGGTGATGCCTATCGAGTTGACAAATGCCCGAATAACGTTTATGAGGTTGATGAACGGGGTGTTCAAGGAGTATCTAGATGTGTTTGTGATCATCTTCATTGATGATATCCTGGTGTATTCGAGGAGTCCTGAGGAGCATGAGGTGGATTTGAGAGTAGTTCTGGAGAAGCTACGGGAGCATAAGCTGTACGCGAAGTTGAGCAAGTGCAGTTTCTGGCAGCGAGAGATGAGTTTTCTTGGCCATGTGGTGTCTGCAGAGGGAGTTTCTGTGGATCCGGCTAAGATTGAGGCTATCAGAGGATGTCCTAGATCGAGGAATGCATCCGGAGTTTTCTTGGGTTGGCAGGTTATTATCGGAGGTTCGTTAAGGGATTTGCGAGTATGGCGCAGTCGATGACAAAGTTGACGGGGAAGGGTGTCCCTTTTGTGTGATCTTCAGCTTGCGAGGAGAGTTTCGGGAAGCTGAAGGAGTTGTTGACAAGTACACCTATGTTGGCGTTACCTGAGCCGGGTGAGCCTTACGTGGTGTATACAGAAGCTTTGGGAGTTGGTCTGGGTTGTGTACTGATGCAGCAGGGAAAGGTTATTGCATATGCTTCGAGGTAGTTGAGGAAGCATGAGTGCAATTACCCTACTCATGATGTAGAGTTGGCTGCGGTGATTTTTGCTCTAAAGATTTGGAGGTCTTATCTTTATGGCGGGAAGGTGCAGGTGTTCACAGACCATAACAGACCATAAGGATTTCTTCACTCAGCCGGAACTGAACAAGAGACAGAGGCGCTGGATGGAGTTAGTAGCAGATTACGATCTGGAGATTGGGTAGCATCCGGGTAAGGCTAATCTGGCTATAGATGCGTTGAGTTAGAAGAGGGTTGCTTCAGATCAGGAGCGGGATATAAAAGCTATGGTGGGCGAGATTGGTACGTTGAGATTATGTGTTATCTCACAGGAGCCGTTAGGGGTAGAGACAGCTAACCAGACTAATTTGTTGAGCAGGATTCGGGTAACTCAGGAGAAGGATCAGGGGTTGATTGATGCTTCTAAGGTGGCAGGTTCAGAGTATGTGGTCTCGGTAAACGGGATGATACTTGTGAACGGGCGGGTTTGTGTACCCAAGGATGAGAATCTAAGGTATGAAATCCTAAGAGAGGCTCATGCAAGAATGTTGTTGATTCATCCGGGAGCGACTAAGCTGTATCGTGATCTGAAGCAGTATTATCACTGGGTCGAGATGAAGAGGGATGTCGCTAACTGGGTTGCAGCGTGCAACGTCTGTCAGTTGGTGAAGATTGAGCATCAGGTTCTGAGTGGTATGTTGCAGAGTTTGCCTATTCCGGAATGGAAGTGGGACATGATTACCATGGACTTTGTGATGGGGTTACCATTGTCACGGACCTATGATGCGATTTGGGTGATTGTGGATCGTCTGACAAAGTTAGCACATTTTCTTGCCATCAAGAAGACCGATGGCGCGGCGGTGGTGGCTAAGAAGTATATGCGGGAGATAGTGAGGCTGTAGGGGGTGCCAGCGAGTATTGTGTGAGACAGGGATCTGAGATTTACCTCAGAGTTCTAGAGGGCGTTCCAGGCTAAAATGGCACTAAGGTGCATATGAGCACAGCGTATCATCCTCAGACGGATGGGCAGTCTGAAAGGACGATTCAAACATTGGAGGATTTGTTGAGGATGTGTGTGCTGGATTATGGTGGTTATTGGGCGGATCATCTGAACCTGGTGGAGTTTGCGTATAATAATAGCTACCAAGCGAGTATTGGGATGACTCCATATGAGGCTCTGTATGGGAGGTCATGTCGTACACCATTATGCTAGACTCAAGTGGGGGAGAGGAGTATGTTTGGTGCGGATTTTGTTTAGGAGACGACGGAGAAGATCTGTGTCTTGAGGCTAAACATGAGGGAGGCTCAGGATCGGTAGAAGAGTTATTCCAATAAGAGACGGAAATAGCTGGAGTTTGAGCTGGGAGATCTGGTGTATCTCAAGGCAGCAATGTTGAGGGATCTTAACAGATCCATTTCAGAGAATAAGCTAAGTCCGCGGTTTATGGGTCCGTTCAAGGTTGTGGAATGGGTTGGACCAGTAGTTTACCGGTTGGAGTTACCTCAGAGTATAAAGGCTTTTGATAAGGTCTTCCATGTTTCGATGCTACAAAAGTGTCTACATGAGTCTGAGAAGGTGTTGGATAGGATTCCGGAGGATCTTCAGCCCAACATGACGTTGGCGCGCGAGACCTGTGAGGATTCTCGAGAGGTGAGTCAAGGTGCTGCGCCGGAAGAAGATACCGCTAGTGAGACTCGTGTGTGACTATGACAGTATTGAGGAGGAGACTTGGGAACCAGAAGCGAGGATGAAGGCAATGTACTCGAAATGGTTCGAGAAGCAAGCAGTGCCTTGAGTGTCTTTTCTGGTTTTCAGAGTCTATATAGCATGTTGTTATGAGTTGGATGTATTTTTCGTTTTGCGTTGTAACGATTATACATTGTTTAGATTTAATAAGATGAGTTTTTCCTGATTAAATGTGTTATAAAACGTGAGTTCTTATGGTATGACTTGTGAAGTCATGGGTTGTGATGATTAGTAGGTCATGTGTTGTGATGACTGGTGGAGTCATGGGTTGTGATGACTTGTAGGTCATGTGTTTTGATGGCTGGTGGGGTCATGTGGAGGTCTAGCGATAGAAGTTCTATGGAAGTTAGAGCTTGTCTATCGGCTAGGAAGCTAGAAATAGAAGTTCTAAGTCAATAGGACTGTCTATTTTCTAGTGAGACTAGGAATGGAAGTTTTATGCGAGTTAGAGCTTGTCCATGTCCTTGGAGGAGTATCTAGGGATGGAGGTTCTATGTGAGTTAGGACTTGGCTATTCCCTAGATGGTGCTGGGAAATAGAGGTTTTATGTGAGATAGAACCTGTCTATTTCTTAGGGGGAATCTGGAAACAGAAGTCTTATGCGAGTTAGGACTATCTTTTCCAGGGACTCTGATGGAAACACCCTGGTGATTGGGTTATTTTGAATGGCCTAGTGTGGTCATGAGGTGACATTCCGGGATAGGGAATGTCAGGATGGAACCACGATAGGTGATTTTGGTCGACAGGTGGTTATGATACACGTTACAGAGTGATTGCTCCAGGGGATAGTGGGTCTCCTGGATATATTTGAGGGGACAGTGAGGTTCTCTCCAGGGGATAGTGGGTTCCCTGCATATACTTTGAGGGACAGGGATCTATCTAGAAGATGTGTGATTTCTCTGCAGCCGATCGCTTGACGGACTGTGTGTCCCGAGAGTGGGGAGGCTGGAGCATACCGAAAGCTAGATGGACGACAATCTTGAAGGTGAGATGGGTATGATATACATCGAGAGCTCAAAGTGTGATGAACCTGAGGGTGTGAGTGGTGTATATAGATATGAGTATGGGCAATAGTGTCGTAGTATGATTGTAAGTATGAAACTGGATGAGCTTCAGGGATCGGGAGTAGATCTCAGGTGGTGCTGACTAGGTTTGGTCAGGATTACAGCTGTGGCGAGACGGTGCAATGTGGCTAGTATGAGACTAGTGGAGCTCGGGGATCGGGTGTGATCTAGAGGGGTGTTGGCCGGGTGGTCAGGAGTGTTGATAAGGATGTGTAAGTGGACGTCTAGTCTAGGGTTTTTACTTGCGTTCGGAACCTCGGGTCAAACGACTCTGGTAAACATATGTAGCGGCTTTGGTCGTGCATGTTCTTGTTTGATTGTTGTGCGATCAATCGGGCAACCCTAATCTGGATCAGGGAGCGTTGCATTGTTGATGTTCCGGGAGAATCTGGTCGGATTTCGGATGGGAGTGTCAACTGTAGGGTGATGAGGTCGCATGATTCGAGGTCGAATCCATGTTAGTGGGGAAGAATTATAACGACGGGGAACCAATTTCTGTGGATTTTGGTCGTGCGTCGATCGACGCAGGTGGTGTGCGTCGATCGACGCAAGGTGAATTGAACCAGACCAGTTCGATTTCAATTGCCAGTTCAGCGGGTCGGTTTAGGAAACCCTAGGGTTATATATAAACGCAGAACTGTCAGGTTCTGGCCGATTTTTCCTATCAGGAATCGCAGAATCAGAGAGTTTTAGGAGGTTTGGAGTGTTTATGAGTTTTTGGTTTGCTCTTGATCGTTGGAGGCTGGAATTTCGTGATTGTGAGGATCTAGGGAGTGTTGGAGCGTCTGTTCTTCGCGTTTATCACGTTCTTCGTGATTTTCATCCTTTTTCTTGCAGAATCGAGGTGAGTGCATGACCGTAGGTTTATCTGGGTAAAGGGTTGATAGAATGCGTTTCCTGTGATGTTTCTGTGTGGATTTCGTGTTGATTGCGTGCAGAGATTGATGCAATTCGATCCAGGATCGATCCATGAGAGGATAGGTTCGATCTTGGCATCTATGATGTTGCGTCGATCGATACACGAGATAGTACATCGATTGACACCAGGGTTGCGTGTCGATCGACACATTGGATGATGCATCAATCGACACCTAGTGGTTGTGTCGATCGATGTAGGTCTATGCATCGGTCGACACCTTGTGGTTGTATCGATCGACGCATGTCTGTTGAGGCAGACTTGTGTGTTTTGTTCGTGCTTTGCGTGTTGTGTGTTCACCCTGGTATTTTATGGATTCTTATGCCTGTGTGTATAACCTGTAGACGGGATGATCGTCTCACTGAGTATTTGTGATAATACTCACGCATCTCTTTTTGCCATGTGATGCAGGTAAAGAGAAATTGTGATCGTGGAATCAAGGCCGGGAAGAGAGGATGATCTAGGGTCTCGGTGTTTTGTTTCTGCACTGTTAGAATTGCTAGGTTGCTAGTGAATTCTGGATTGTTGTTGAGATTGCTTATTGTTATTGGAATTGAATTTTGAATTGGTTAGAAATTTAGTAAAGTATGGGATTTACTGAATGTGATCATTGGTTAAAGTGTTAAATCGTTATTGTTCCGCATTGCTTGTGTTGATCATTGAGGATTATTATTTGTGATAATAACAATCCGAAGAGAAAATTTTAAATTTTACGGGTTGGGTTGTTTTAGAGATGATCTAGGGTCTCGCTTGGTTGTCTTTATGTGATTGTTTAGAACTGCTAGGTTGCTGGTTTTATGGAATTGGTTTAATTGTTGAATTGAATTGGTTTTTTTTTGTTATTTGAATTGGTTATTGGATTTAATGGATGATTCGTTTGTTGAGTTGAATTCCGTTAAATATTTGATTGGTGTTTGCAAGTGTTGAGAATTAGTATCTATGAGAATACTAATTCGATTATGTTAAAAAAAAAAAAAACGGGTTAGGTTATTTCATTCTACTCTTCATCCTCTCGCTCAATTATTATAGGTTGTGTACTCTCCTCTCTAATATCATAATTCAGTTCTCTTTATTTTTCTCCGTTTGTATGTTAGTGTTCTGTCAATCATCATCCATATATCATCCATATATCGTCTCTCTAAATCATTAATCATTAATGTTGCTTATAGTACGGTGGTTTTTCTAAAAATTTCCTGTTATTGATTATTTTGTTATTTCTTTGATACAGGTTATCGTTTCTAAAGCTTTCGTTATGTTATTGGGTATATACTAAAACGTGTTTATTTGCATATTTTGTTACTTTAGATTCATTGTTTTGTTTGCTAATCATATTAGTTTTAAAATTTATGTAGTCTATTATCCAAGAAATTATGGAGTTGTTGATGTTCTTTATGTTATTATTATCATATTTTATATATATATTATTATGGTTTCTTATTTATGGATATATATGTGAGTATATATAGTATATTCTGGTTGTTTGCAGGTTTTGTATTCATTATGAAGGTATGAACATTTTTTTGTTTTAATTTTTTTTTATCATTGAACCATATATATTAAATCGGATTATATTTGTTCATCTCATAAGATGATCTTACCAGTTTCATATATGCTAATTGGTGATCTCTTCATTGTGATTTGATTTTTGTTTCGGTTTTTTTTTTTTTTTTTGTTCACAGGTTTTGATTTGTTATCAGTCTCACATGTACGTGAGAACCAATGTCCCTAATTTGTGAGTATTTTAAAGTTATACAATATTTATTATGTTTGGGCTTGGTTTTAGTATTAATTAGTCCATATATATACCAGATGGTTTATATAGATCTTAGGCGCATTCTTCATTGTTTATTATATATATAGTGAGCTTAGGGTTTAGTTGTATTGAGCTTAGGGTTTAGTTGAATCTGTATCTTTTTTTTCTTGCTAAACATTGGATCTATATCTTTATTCTTCTATTTCTTTATTTTCGATTTTGTGATGTCTTGATTAATCGGGTATGTTTTTCTTTTTATTGTTTTGATTCGATATTCGTCTTAGTTATATGTATTTTTATTGTTTTTATTTTTACTTGTCTTAGATATTCATGTATTTTTTTTCATTTATTGTGGTTTTGTTTTTTGTTCGCAAGATTCTTCGTCGGGTTTGAGGTATGCATTTTTTCTTAATTCGTTAAGTCGAACCAGAATTTCTAATGTTATATGTTTGGGCTGTTTTGTAGTAAAATCATGTTAGTTCGGATTATGTTTTTCTCATTTTATTTTCCGTCATCTAAATGTTTTTTGTTTTGTTTTCTCTTTTACTTTTTAACATGTTTGTTATTATCCCTTAGGTATGCACTTAGGGAATTGGTTTAATATTATTTTACTTTTTTATATTCGTTTATAATTTTTTAAATTTTTTTTTTTTTTGATAATTGTTGTGTTTTGTGTTTTTTTAGTTTAGACATGTTCTTGTGGCTGTCGTGACGAGAATGTGATCGACAATGTGACTCTGAAAGAGACGGAAACAAAGGCGAAAATAGAGTATACAGGAGATGCTTGAGTAAAAGAAAAGGTTTCGAGTTAATGATCGAGATTATGAAGATGGATCATGTGAATACTGCGTTTGAGAGGTTCGGAAAGAACGATAAGCTTTATAGGTCTATGGCTGATGTGGAAGGAAGTTAACTCGAGGCTTTTATATTTTTGATTTCAACGATTTTTTGTTTGTTTGTGATCTTTTAATGTTGTTATTTTCCGTGAGAAAATAATAAACGATGTAATGATAGTGGGATCAAAACGTCTTTCTTTGAGAATTTTTATTGGGTTTGAGTTGGAATATGAAAAGAAACAATATTCAAAAATGTGATTAAAAGCAAAATCCAACAAAAAATACGATTTGTTAGTGAGAATAGATTAAACATATCGATAGAATGCCTACTTGACCTAAAGGGCTATATTTTTACAAAAACATTTTCCACAAAGAATATGAATTATCTAACAAAACAAAAAATTAAGAAACGGCAAATATGTACAAATAATCTCCTATTAACTTGGGTATCAAATTATTCCTTAGTAATTATATGTTATTTTTTTTAATCTTTGAGTCATGAGGGGCTCGAGGTTCATGTGAGAATTTGAGTTAATTGGAGGAGACGACGGTGGATAATGTTGTCACGGCGGAGGAACAAAGCGATTTTTTTTATATGGACGATGAAAATATATTTGGGATGCCGATGATGTTGGCTAATATGGCCGAAGGGATGCTTTTACCGCCTCCATCCGTACAATGGAATCATAATTATGACGGTGACGGTGACGGTGATGCGGACGTTTCGCTATGGAGTTACAGCATTTTAAATCCAATTCATATATATAATTTTTTTTATCATTTTTGTTTGTAAAATATTCTACATTATACAAAAGGAAGTTGGAAACAATAGAACTGAAATCCAATATAATTTCAAATCATAACCGTTTAGTATATTATGCATTTATAGATGCGTGTTCTACGTTAGATTTTCTCGATGATGATGATGAGTATGTCCATGCAATCGTCGAAGTTGTTGGATGGTCTTCTAAAAGTGTGATTGATGATTTCCTATCTATGCTTTCAAATACTCTTGGTGAGGGTGAATGTAAGAGTATTAATGTTGCTGCCCGTCGTGTCTTGACATGTCGTGGTTTTGAATATAATTATTTCTTTGACATATAGTTGCTTTAATGTTATCTTGGTTTTTTGTTATAATAATTTTGGATTCTCTTCTTTTAATAATATTGGTTTTCTATCTTTTATTTAATAATTTTATAAAGAGTTATGTTTTGTTTATAATATTTTAAATATACTGAATTGTTTTGACAATTTTTTTTATATCTCATATATTATATATATACCTAACCAAATTGTATTCCAATATAACTATCCCACGCATGACGCGGGTATTATACTAGTAACAATTAAATGCCAAAACTCAAGTCATTTATTAACAAAAAAACCCATTTAAAATATAGTAAAATCGATAAAATATGGTGTATATCAACTACCCAGACTTAAACATTTGTTTGTCCTCAAAAAAACGCCAGCGAAAGATTAGAAAAGAGGTTTGAAAATCACGGAAACTCACTTATCTTGGGAACTTAACCTTGTCCCATTGACTCGCGACATACGAACAACTCGCAAGTCTTGTCCATGAACCTGAACCTGCAAAAATCTCAACTTCACATCATCCAACCATCTACATTGATCAAGTGATGGTGGGATCTCTTTAATCATTTGAGATAGACAGTGCTAGGTATTAAAGGCTTTTTAGGGGTGGAGTTAAGAGTGTTTAAGGGTTACCAGGCACTCTGGAGGATGCAAACATTATGCAAAATCGCAAGAGAGAACAGACCCGTTGATGGCCACAATTTTTAATCACCCTATGATACTCCCCCAGACTTAGATTCTTCTATGGAATCTCCACGAACCTATAAAACGCCACGGAGAATGTCTGAAAATAGTATCAAACTTTCCTTCTTGATCCATGTCTTTCCTTGAGATTTTTGGCTTGCCTTGAGACTCATAAGTGTGATCAATTTCCTTTCTCATAGTATTCTTACGTATTTTTTTTAAAGGGGGAAATTGATCTTATGATGATGAGAGTCTCAAGGACATGAAAATTACAAGGGAAAACCAAGCTCTGAATGTGTCTCCATGTACTTGCCAAATAACCTCGAACTTCTTCGCATATGCGAAGATAAAAACTGTGTCAGCCCTCTTTTTCTCCGACGTTTTTACACATGTCTAAACATATGACAATGAAGAATAAGAATGCATGAGGTTTGAAACAGGTAATGGTTAAAGGTAGGTACCAACTAAAAATGAGCCGGCCATTCAGGATTCAGAGAGTGGTAAAAAGGAATAAGAAATCCTGAATGTTGGTTCGTTTCTCCGATCTAACACCTTCAAAGAAAAATAGTGAGATGGAAGATCAATGTATAAAGCCAAAATCAAATCTACCGAAATCTCTGTAAGCCAAGATCTTCTAAGGACCCTTCCGATCATGTAGTTTCCAACTAATCCATCCTGAAGAACCTGTCCCAGCAGGGAAAAATCTCTGAAACTAAGCATTGCTTTTAGGAAGGTGATAATTCCCTACAAGTTTTGACTCCATGAAACATTTTTAACTTGATAATATTTTTTAAAATTGACTCGAAAAACACCAAAAGAAAGCAAACATCGTTAGTAAATGAGGAACCCCCTAGACTTAAATCGCACCGTCCCGGTGTGAATTCAACTCAAAGAGGGTCATAATCAAATGATAAAAATGAAAAGTAAGAATGAAGATGGTACTTTGATGTTTGAAATCCATGGTTGATTTTTTTTTTCCGGATTCAGGAAAAATGTTGATGTATAGACCTGATGGTGATCGATTGATCGGCATAGGTGTTCGATCGATCACGAAGCTGCTGGAAATTGTACAGACTCGATTTTTTTCAGTGATAGATCGGACGGGTAGGTGTCCGATCGATCACCAAGCTCCTAGAATGATCCGACTATCTGATTTACATAGTGATCGATCGATCGTGATGGTGTTCGATTGATCATTGTGCATTCCGTGCTGAAATTTGTTTTCTTCCTGAAACACTAAGTAAAACCGTAAAAAATAAAAGAAAGCTAAAAGAAAAAAAAACTAGACAGTGGGTTGCCTCCCACTAAACGCCTCTTTTTAAAATTGTTTAGCTCGACTTTTGGACGCAATCATGAGAATCGAAAGGTTGAACCAATGTGTCATTTGTCCGTATCCTATCTTTGCAGGAAACAAAAGGCGCAAGATAGCACACAATTATCTATAGAAAAGTGACGGAATTCCCTGCAAGGAAGTGTACTGCAAACATAGCATATATCTTGGAATGGTACTTGGTTAGATGGTCTTGATAAGCAAATGCATTTGGTGGAAAGGTAAAATCAATTTTAGACTCAACCGATGTTTTCACAAAATAGTCAACCGCATCTTCAATATTCTCATTACTAGAACGTATCTCAACCTTAGAGTTCTCTATCTCTTTCAAGATTGTATCTATGTGAAGCATATCTCCTAGGTAAGATTCATCAATTATTGAAATTTTTAGATGGAGATCACTAATATCCAGAGAACGCATATAATCTAAATTTAAACACATTTAGTGATGATTCCTAACAAGCTTCTCAGTTCTAAAAGAATTTTCAATTTGTGTTTCACTTATTAAATCATAGCATTCATCAATGGGAATAGGGGTTTTCAAATTAGAAGGTGCATGATTAATGCAAAACATGTGACTATTCTCATAATCATAAAGTTCAAAGGTTGAATCGAGTGTACCTTTTAGTTGGTATGGTGGAACCAAATATATTATCTCTTTGAGTTCACGAGCTACTTTTATCTCATAAGGTGTGAGCTTCCTCCCTTCTTGTGATGCTCGGTGTGATATGAGGTTCAATCTCAACTCAACTGCTAACTCACTCTTTTTCATAGTTGGACTTTCTTTGGAAAGCTTGTCCAAGTCCATGTTTTGCTCTGGTGTTAGCACGTTTTCATCAAGTTGTGGCTCCACCTATAACTCACCTTGAATGTATTTTTCAAATATGGCCTTGAGTTCAATGCCTAACTCGTCTAATTTGGCTAAGGTCTCTCCTTCAGATTTCTCCATATCTAGGTTCCATAAAGACTCCACCTCTTCTTCAAGAGTTGGTACATATCCATCTTTATATAGGGACTTAAGGTAGTTTAATGTATCTTCTACATAGGCGTCATTGATGCCATATTTATCCATTAAGGACGTCTATTCTTTCTCAAGTACAAGTACGTGAAATACACAATAATAAACAAAAGAAAAGAAAAATTAGAGAGCAAAAAAAATAAAATTCTAGTCTTAACTCTTTTCTTAAATTTAAAGGCGAGGCCACCAGTTCCTGGCAATGGCGCCAAAAACTTGATGAATGTTTAGTTTTACCTTAGACTAGACAAAGACCAGCCACAAGTGCACGATGATCAAAGTAGTACTTAAGGGTAGAATCCACTAATGACTGGTAGGACACTAAAGATTTTCAGAAGAGAATTAAGATAGGATGAAATATGGGGGTTGTGATGATGTGATTAAATGAATGTCGATAATAAAGCAATGGAAACAAATGTTGGGCAGCAAGGAAATCTAAGGGTTCATAGAGCAATTTATTCAAGAACTAATAACACAGATCTAGTTAAGTATGCAATCCAGTCGTAAATTAACCATAGTATTCTCATATCAATCACTAAACATGTCGAACGACCTAATTCATTCAGGTTATGAAAGTGAAAAGGTAAGCATGCCGCAGAAGTTGATACAAAGCTCATCCAATGTAAATCTAGCAAAGGAGAATTCTTAACTCGAATTCACGTAATAATATAGTCAACCAACTCTCGTAGTGAAGACTAATATATCAATCAACCTAATACTCAACTCTCGCAAAGCAATCAGATGGATTATATGCATAAAACGGATTAAGATTCGATATATTAACCTGATCCTTAACACGGCTCTCGCAATTATAAAGTTCAAGCTCATCTATACTAGTCCCAATGACTCCCTAACACGACTTGCAATGATAAGGTAAAGATCGAACTAGATTCAATCACAAATTGGTTAAACTAGCAATATACAGGAGATAAAAGTATAGATGAAGACTCCACTAAATTTCTAAGCATGAAATATTCCTATTTATCGAGCCATGAATAACTCCCCTTGAAAATCCCTTAAACCCAACAATCAAATTACTCAATCATAGAAGTGAAGATCATAACAAGATTAGAATGAAAAGATATTATTAATAAAGAGGGTTTAGAAAGCTTCTCTCTCCTGGTACAAAGATTAGAGGATTTGTTCTTTGAAGATCAATACGTAAAAGCTTGCTAAAAATCCTAAAAGTAAAGAGTTCGAGCCAAAGTCTCTCTGCCAAAGAAAACTTGTAACTATGGCAGTGCCAATGGCAGATCCAAAAATAAATTTTACGAGGGTCAATAGAAAAACTTGAATAAATATAAGTGTACTATAATTGATTAAAGCGAATACATAAACTTGTAAAGTGTAATAAAAAATAATGTGATAAGAAGGAATAGAACGTCTTCTTTTGATAAAGGAAACCGTAAACTGATGGTTTTTAAAGCGTAGTAGTTTAAGAATTAGAGTGAAAATAAAAGAATAAAAAGTTGCAAAATTTGAAAATAAAAGTGAATGAAAGGTGACATCATACACGAGATCACTCATTTTAGGGGGTGCAACACGTTCCAAAACTTACCGGATTAAGTTGAGAACACAACCAAAATACTAAGCTTTAAATCCAATTAAATCAAAAAACAAAACAAGACACAAATTACTTCAATTTCTATTCTCCATCTGATAAGATAATCGTTTCTTAAATTAATTGCATAAATTAATTGCCCACTAAACAAGTCATATCTTGATTTAATTTTTGATAATCATCTCTTAAAAATGCGATGTGAACGTGATGCCATATCTCGATTCAAATTTTGACCTAGTCAACATCGGTTTACTCCGATTACGATTTCATCATAAAATCTTCAAAATTATTAATAATCTGTCAAAATCAACTAACCAATTATCTTTTCTAAAATTATTTTTAGTTAATGTTTATCATAAAAGTTTTTAGCCAAAGAAACATAACAAATGAAAAATATCGACTATAAGAAATAATAACATTTCAATTTTAATTTTTTACTAGATGACTCTTCACGTTATACGCAGTTAAATATGTTCAAT
The DNA here is from genome assembly GCA_964056655.1 of Arabis hirsuta. NCBI lineage: Eukaryota > Viridiplantae > Streptophyta > Magnoliopsida > Brassicales > Brassicaceae > Arabis > Arabis hirsuta. Next base: position 27,324,504 of record OZ053298.1, on the reverse strand, counting down.
TTTCTTTATATAAAAAAATATTATTTTAATTTTTTTCATTTGTTTGCACTAATTCTAATTTCATTAATAACATTGACAATAAGTTCATTTACAATTCTCTTTTAATAACCAAGTAAAAATTTGTCTTTTTAAACATTTCTCCATTTCTATTGATGTTGTAGTGTCAACCTTACCTTTAATATATTGGACTAAACTACTACTCCTGTATGTGTAAATTCTTTTATAGCTTGAAAAATTGACAAAAAATGATATATTGTGATCAATTGTATTCAATATCTATTAGTTTAAACCAGTGTAAATTATTCTCTTTGTGAATAAAAATATTTGAAATGAAAATATCTACGATGGATAATATTGTATGGTTTGATTTTTGTTTGTGTTTGTATTTTAATCAAATTATCCTTTATTCGAATAGGTCTTAAATCAATAATTTTTTGTTAGATAAAATATTGAATTTGGACATTTAGAATTAAAATTATTATTTTTAATTTTAAGTAAATTATAAAAATATTCACACTAATATTTTATTATTTTCTTATAACTTTATATATAAAATATGAAATTTACTATAAAAAGAAAAATTATTTAGAACAATAGTTTAAGGAATATTTATTTGTTAAATAAATATGTACAACTCATATTTATTTAAATTATATCATCGGTATAAATTATGTAAAATTTAGCTTGTTCGTATATCTTGAGTAGAATTTAGAATATAAATAAATTATTTACTTTTTAAAATATTAAAATATATAATCATAAATTATGATAAATGAAACATGGATTTAAAATATTTTTTTGTTACTTTCAAATTAAATAATGTTTTTGTTACTTTCAAATTATTTTATGTTACAAAAAAAAACTTTCAAAATAATAATTATGTTTGTTGTTATAAATTTGGGAAGTTGTTTGTACAAAACATATCAAAAACTCTTTTAAAAATTTGGTAAATCTTTATTATTAATTTTGAAAATAATATATATTCTATAAAAATGTTCTAGAACTTTATTATTACAATAATTAATTTCTAAATTATTTTTATATAAGAAACAAAAATCTATATTTAATTTTAGAATGAATAACAAAAAACTCATGAAATGTTGATTAAGAACTTTTTACTTATTTATTAATGAAAACAAATATTAATTATTTTGTAAAATATTTTGTTATTGATTCAAAAATGTCATGTTACTTTATTTTCAAGCCATGTCACAATTATTTTGGTGAAAGTGATTGTAGAGATGACACATAAACATCTTTTCACAATTCACTTATACAATAATGTATAAGGAATAACAGTCTAATTCAGACGAGAAAACAGAGAGGAAAGTGGATAAGTTTCTTGAGGAAAAGGTGAAGTGTGAGTAGGCAAGAAGTAGGAGGTAAAGCGGTTACTGCATTTTGGAGTGATGTGGATCAATGTCTCAGAATGTCACGGGGCTACATTTAAAACTCCAACACTTTTTTAATTTCAAATATTATTGGTTTATATTCTAAAATTTTTCTTGTGCTGTCTTTTCATCACAACCAACGAAGGTTCTGATAAATATTAAAAAAATGTTTTACGTAACAAAAACCTAGTTTAAACACAAACAAAATTTAGTTTGACATGCATTCAGTTATTGAAAAACTACTCATATTCCTAATGGTTCCTAATAAAGTTCAAAACTTATACTATTTATAAAAAAAACTTAATTGTGAAATTAATACTTTAAATGGTTTATTTGATGGGATAACATAACTAGAGTAATGCACTGGTTTTTATTAAATAAAAATGTAATGTCATGTAAAATAGTGTGTTATAACGTATAAGATAAAATATAATGTGATATTATTTTAAACTATTAGCACATCATCAATAGCTTGTTTTAATGATTTTTCATGAAAAAAACTTTCAGATATAGCTTTTCCATTTGAAACTTTCAACTATAAGATTAATGGAAACTCTCTAGTATTAGGCTGTTAATGAAAAAGCTTTTCCATCTACAATAGCAGTAAACATTAAATTTTCGTCATTGAAATAAAACTATGCGTTTTGGATCCTGAAAAACAACATGTAAATCGACGTATCTTGTAACGCCCGTGAACCAAATGAGGATTTTTGGTTGGGTGTGGCGGTCGACACAGGTGTGTATGTCGATCGATACGTGAGTTTTGGACTTGTGAAAAGTCGGGTTGGGCGTTGTGTCGATCGACACGAGTTAAAATCAGACCGACGGATTCGATTTCTGATTGCCGGTTTGGGGAGCGGTTTAGGGGACACCCTAGGGTTTGTATAAAAGGTTGGTGCAGTCGCGTTTGTCCTCGTTTTGGCCGAAAACTCAGAGAGAAAGAGGGTTTGAGAGAGAGTCTTTTGATCAAAGGAGTTGGTGAAGTTTTGTGAGTGAGAACAGCTTCTGTTCGGAAGTTTGAGAGGGCAAACGGCTGTGCTATTCGAGGCGGATTGGGGTGAAACTTGGTGGGTAAGTTCTCCGATCTCTGGTTTTGATATAGGCGAAAACGGTTTGTCATTTCGTTGATTATTCGTCGAGTTATGGCTGTTTGAACTCGATGGATCTGTGCAGATAGGTTGTCTGCGATCAGTCGGCTTCGGGGTTGATTTTCGATCAAACCAGAAAGATTCTGGAGGCGATCCGCACATCGACGCGTAGCTGTGTCTTTCTAGTTTCCAGAACAGTCGTCCGTTTTGGTTTTGGATCAGTGGTTCGTCGTGTACAAGTCTTTTTGTAACTGTTGGTCCTATTCTCATTTCGATTCTTCGAGGTGAGTGCGTGATCGTGGGTTTGTGTGGGCATAGGGATTGATGGAATGCGTTTGCTTGGTGTTTCGTGTGTTGTGGTTGGAATTGTGCAGGTGACTCGACGAATCGCGACAGATTCGAGCCACAAGAGGATAGGCTCGTTTCTGGGTTGTCGTGTCGATCGACACCAGGGTGGTGTGTCGATCGACACGGGCAGAGTCATATCGATCGACACCAGGGTGGCATATCGATCGACACAGGGTCTCAGTACTTGTTCGTGTTGGTTGTTCTTGGTTTGCTTGTGTGCTCATCCTGGTATTGTATTGATTGTTATGTCTATACTTAAATAACTCGTAGACAGGACGACCGCGTCGCTGAGTATTTGTGATAATACTCACGCAACTCTTTTTGCCATGTGTTGCAGGTAAAGAGAAAATGTGATCGTGAAATCATGGCCAGGAAGGAGAGATGATCTAGGGTCTCGTATGGCTGTGTGTTGTTGTAGAATTGCTAGGTTGCTAGTGAATTCTGAGTTGTAGTTAATTGGTTTATTGGTTATTGGTTATTGTTTGGATTGTTGAATTGAACTGGTTAGAATTCAATTAAGTATGGGATTAGTTGAATTGGTTTTATTTGGTTATTGACTGGTTTGTTACTATTTAGTTAATTGTTCCGCGTTGCTTGTTGTATTGACCCAATTGAGAATTATTATATGTGATGATAATAATCTGAAGGAAAAATATTTTTAAAAATTGGGTCGGATCGTTTCAATTTCCAACTTGAAACTTAGCATTCTTCAATGAAATTAGTTTTTTGCTTTTTTGCTACATCTGACCTCATGTAAGTTGGTTTAATCAACAATGTGTTAAATTCATAAGATTTTGTTAATAATATTTCGATTACTTATGATTTAAGCAAAGTCAAGTCAATTTCGATTGTAGTTTATATTCATTAATGCATTTTGGTTATATTTCGGTCTCAAATCTTTTTTCATGGGCATGTCCTTTTTGGAATTTCATCTAGTTGTAACACAAAACTTAGTGTGATTTGTAATTGTTGTTTCATTGTAATTTGGTTGTTGATGATTCATAGTTGTTGGATTTTGTTTTGTGGGATAAAAATCTGAACATCATGTGTTCAAGGTTCAAAATCGTTGGATTTAGGTCCATGAATACCTAGATTGTGTTACTGTGAAGCATTAGCGATTGTGTTGTCTTCTAAAACAAAAAGAAACCCCAACAGAAAAATGTAATGATGTGGTGCCATTTCTGATACAAATCATGTGTTGAAGTGGCTCGACGAAATACAACTCAATTTTTTTAATGTTTTGGTAAACAAACAGTCGATGATGGAGAATGTCTTGAGCAAAATAAAGAAATAGATTTTTGATATATATAATATGAGTGAGATAATTGCAGTGATCGAGTGTCTTAGAGAAATTTTTGGGAAATTATGTTCATTAGTATCGTTTGATTGAGTGTTTCTTTATCAGAGTATGTCATGTTTATTTATCTTTTAGTTTCAGAGATAAACTAATGGTAGAACGAATAAATAAAATATCAACACTATATTCCACAATAAAAATACCACCATTTTTCAAATGTTCCATAAATACAAAATACAAAATTTATTACCCAACCCAAAAATTTAAATTATAAAGCCTTAAAAATCAATTTTGTATTTTTAGTATTTGTGGAACATTTGAAAAATGGTGGTACTTTTGAAAATAAAACTTAAAAGTGTGGTATTTTAGGGAATTCATCTATAGTGTTTTTGTTGTTTATGTTATTAGTTTTAAAGACACAGAAACAAATAAAAATATGTTTTACAAAATATTACCAAGAAACTTAGTGTAAAACAGCAGAGTTTTACATCATGGTGCAACATCATTTCTCAAAAATACAACATGGTTTACATCTTAAAAGCTAATTTAAGTCGAATTTATCAAAATCCAAATAAAGACAAGTTGAGCTCAATCATCCGCATATCGTCTTTTCTCTCTGAAAGTCTTTCTGGAGGCATATTGGGGTGGTTTAGGCATCGGTGGTCAATCAAATTTGCGTTTATTATGTCCAGTTTGGCGACAATTGCTGCATATTTGTAAATAAAATATCTCAAAAATGTTTCTAATATATTTAAGGTATACCATAATATCAAGCATATGGAAGTTACCACTATACACTTCGTATGTACAAAAGGAAATTCTTCAAGATTGGTTAGACTAGACATCGGTGGAAATGAAACAACCCGATCCATTTTTTTTTCCATCGAATTAGTATTCCCATAAATACTAATTCCCAGCACTTAGCAATTCAACAAGCAACCAAACATAACCAGCGGAAATCAACTCAAACCAATCAAACGATTAAACCATCAAACCATTATCAATTCAAAACCAATTTAAAAATTCAATTCCATAAAACCAGCAACCTAGCGGTTCTAAACAATCACATAAAACAAATAAATAAAACTCTAGATCATCTCCTCTTCACAGTCTTGATTCCATGATCACATCTTTTCTTTACCTACATCACATGGTTAAAAGAGATGCGTGAGTATTATCACAAATACTTAGTGAGACGGTCATCTCATCTACTTGGCTATACACACATGCATAAAGAACTAACACAATACCAAGCGATCAATCAACAACGTATAGCACAAACAAATAACTAGTAATCATTCATCAATCCATTCTAATTTACAATCAAACGCATCATGAATACTTCGATTACCCAGATAGCCATGGTCACGCACTCACCTTGATTTTGGATCGATTCTAGACAAGGACAGCCATGAAAAGACACCTCTATGACACCTACAGCCCATGCTCTATCTTTCCTTCCTCACGAACCAACAAAATCTCGATCCTGTCTCCAAAAATATCCTAAACGGAATTAGGGTTTCAGAAAATAAGAACGACACGCTGACTTCGAAAGCACACTGAGAACAAAAATTACCTCAGAATCAGGATCGGAAACCTGATCTAGAAACTGGACAAAGAGAGATATCCAACGGTATGCAGATTATCCTCTGAGCCTGTCTGGCTCGACGGGAATCCTCCTTTGAAGTGGACTGATCGCAGATCTGAAACTGCACAAACCTCTCTCAGTAAAACAATTATAACTCCTAGAATACACATCCGATTGAAAAACCGTTTTCTCCTATATCAAGATCAGAGAGTGGAGAACTTGAATTTAAAAAAAACTTTCGCTCCGATCCGATTTGTTCTTACTGGCCGTTACCCTCCTCTTCTAAAACCAGACAGAACTTCCTCCAAAGCCTCAATCACGCCTTTTCTTAGCCTTAAGGAACAAGAACACTCAAGGATCTCTTTCTCTTCTCTCTGGAAATCTGAAACTCAGCTTTTCTCTCCCTAAAACGTGACTGAAATATGGTCGCAAACCCTAGGGTTCCCTTAAACCAGACCGTAAACTGACGCTAAAAAAACTGAACCAACTGGTTCAATTCGCAACCTATGTCGATCAACACACACACCCTGTTTCGATCGACGCACTGCCCAAAAATCTCAATTTTGGTTCGCGGGCGTTACAATTATCCCCCACTAACACGGATTTGACCTCGAATCACGCAACACCATCACACTACGGTCAACACTCCTGACTAACCCAGCCAACACCACCCGAGATCAACACTCTCAATCTCTAAGGTCCACATCCAGTCTTATGCTTATAGGCACGTTTCAGACATTAATTGCTCTTAACTCATATCCACACCACTCACATTCTTAGGATCGTCATTCCTTGAGCTCTCGGTGCACCATACTACTCACACCCTCAGGACATACAGTCCGTCAAGCTCTCGGTATGCTCCATACCACTCACACTTTTGGGACACACAGTCCGTCAAGCTCTCGGTATGCAGGGAAACTCACATCCCCTGGAGAGAACTCGTCATCTCTGGAAGAAATACAGAGGAACTCGTCATCCCCTCAAGAGAACTCATCATCTCCTAATGAGTTAATCGGGGAAATCCTCATCCCCTAGAGCAATCAATTCTTAAACGTCAATAAGCATCTTTGACCAGAACTACCTCCCCTGGTCTCGTCCTAAGATTCCACTCTCCTGGAATATCATATCACCCTTGACCAATCCACATGTCAACTTTAAACAGCCCAGTCACTCAGGGTGTTTACTAAAACTCTATCCCGGACATAAACAAGTTATAACTCATCATAAAACTTGATATCCCCTCACGTTCTAAATGTCACAATTCCATGACATAGATAGCCAAACATAAGAACTACTCATCTTATCAACTCATCCCTAAGAAATCTTCATCCTATAAATCTCAAGAATGTAATAATCGTTACAACCTCAAACGAAAATAAATAAACCAAAAACTCATAGCAACATGCTAATTCTGAAACTGAAAACCAGAAGACAAACTCAAGCCTCAACTTGCTTCTCAAACCACTTCAAAAAGTTTGCTTTCATCTTAACCTTTGATTTCCAAGTCTCTTCTTCAACACCATCACAGTCCAACAAGACTCTAAACAACGGTATCTTTTTCCGGCGCAGAACCTTGACTCTCCTCTCGAGAATCCTCACAAGTCTCACCTCCAATGTCATGTTGGGTTAAAGATTCTCCGGAATCCTAGCCAACACCTTCTCAGACTCATGCAGACACTTCCTCAGCATCGACACATGGAAGACCTTATGAAATGTCTTCATATTCTGAGGTAATCCAAACGATAAGCCACTGGTCCAACCCGTTCCACAACCCTGAATGGACCCATAAACCTCGGACTTAGCTTATTCTCGGAAAAGCTTATTCTCGGAAATGGATCTGTTAGGGCCCCTCAACATCGCCGCCTTGAGATACACCTGATCTCTAATCTCAAACTCAAACTCTTTCCTCCTCTTATCGGCATAACTCCTCTGCCAATTTTGAGCCTCTTTCATGTTCAACTTCAAAACACGGATCTTCTTTGTCGTCTCCTAAACAAAGTCTACACCAAACATGCTCCTCTCCTCCATTTGATTCCAATATAATGGTGTACGACATGGCCTCCCATACAACACCTCGTACGGAGCCATACCAATACTCGCTTGATAGCTATTTTTATACGCAAACTCTATCAAGTTCAAGTGATATGCCTAATGACACCATAATCTAGCACCGCATCCTCAACAAATCCTCAAGTGTCTGAATCTTCTTCTCAGATTGCCCATCCGTCAGAGGATGATAAACATTACTCATATACACCGTAGTACCCATCTCGGCCTAAAAGGCTCTTCAAAACTCTGAAGCGAACCTCGGATCTTTGTCTGACACAATACTCGCTGGCACCCCGTGCAGCCTCACTATCTCCCGCACATACTTCTTAGCCAAAACCGCCGCTCCATCGGTCTTCTTAATGGCAAGAAAATGTGCTGACTTAGTCACACGATCCACAATAACCCAGATAGCATCAAATTTACCCTGAGCTACTCTCTCAAATTAAGAGATCGTAGTAGTACTTAGGGATCGAATCCACAGGGAATCAAATCACACAATCAATTATGAAGTCGAATTAGGCTAAACAACAATGTAATAATGTAAATTAAATATCAAAACAAGCAAGAAAACGATGATAAGTAGGGTTCTTAAAATCAATGAGACAGAAGCTAGGCTTTCGGGAAATCGCAGGAAACTCAAAACAGCAGACAAGTTAGATTGTTAGGGGAATTAAGATCCGTTCTTGAACATGAAAACTCTATAAAGCTAACCAACTTTCGTTGCGAAAACTATCTATGTCTAACTTCTTAAATCCCAAATTTCTTTGCAAATTCAATAGGTTAAACAAGCATTAAAGCACAAATTCAATTGTTCACAAATTGTCTAAACCATGTAATGCCCGTGAACCAAAAAGTGAATTTTGGTTGGTGTGTCGATCCACTTAGGTGGTGTGTGTCGATCAACACGAGTTAAAATTGAACCGACAGGTTCGGTTTTTGATCGCTCGGTTGGGCGATTGGTTTAGGGAACCCTAGGGTTTTGGTCAGGAAACAGAGGAATCTGAAATCAAGGGTTTTTGGGTGATTTTTGGGAGTTTTTCTTGAGAAGGATTGTTCTTGAGGTTGTTAGAACGAGAAGGGATCGTGCTGTGGTTGATTTCGGGTCTGGGAAGATGAAATCAGAGGCTGGTTTGAGTTGTTCTTCGCGTTCTTCCTCTTTTCAATCCGATTTTGAGGTGAGTGCGTGACCTTAGGTTTATCTGGGTAAAGGATGAGAGGGAATATGATTTCTTGTGTTTGTTTGGATTGGATTTCATGTGTTTGTGGATGAGTTTCGTGCAAGAGATCGATGAATCGCGATGGGATTCGAGCCATGAGAGGATAGGCTCGTTTCCTGGGTACTCCGACGTCATGTCGATCGACACCATGGTGGTGTGTCGACCGACACGTGTGCTGTGTATCGATCGACACCTAGTGGTTGTGTCGATTGACACAGTAGCTCCTGAACTGGTTCTCGTCTGTTGTTTGTTGTGTATGCTCATCCTGGTATTGTATCTTTTGCTTATGCTTGTGTGTATAACCTGTAGACGGGATGACCGGCTCGCTGAGTATTTGTGATAATACTCACTTAACTTTTTTTGCCATGTGTTGCAGGTAAAGAGAAAATGTGATCGTGGAATCATGGCCGGAAAGAGGAGATGATCTACTGTCTCGATTTCGTGGCCTTGTTGTTAGAATTGCTAGATTGCTAGTGAATTCTGGAATTGATACTTAGTTATTTTTTGGTTATTTTAATTGGTTATTGGAATTGATTTATGGAATTGAACGGTTTAGGGATTAATAAAGTATGAGATTTATTGATTGTTTTATTATTGATAATTTAATTGTTTCTGCATTGTTGTGTTTGGCCCATTGAGAATTATTATCTGTGATGATAGTAATTCGAAGGGAAAAATTTAAATTTTTGGGTCGGATTGTTTCATTTTGCTATTAGAGCCCTTATGGTTCTAGGGCGGGTGCAATTGATTGATTATGTGAGTTAATTGATTGATTGTTGTGTGGGTATGGAGTCCTAGATCATCTCTTCTGAGCCTTCAATGAGATTTCACGATATGTGTTTTATGACTTTCCTATTTTTCTAGTACTTAGTAGTCTGCTGGTTAGTGAGAGTGATGGCTAGAGTAGCTAGAGGCAGAGGACGTTGGGGCCATGGAGGCCGAGATGGTCGTGGTGGGCGCGGGCGAGGACTGCAGAGTGAGTCTGATGCCGCGAGGGTGGCCCAGGAGACCACGCAGGAGAGGGTGGTGGACTCGCAGGCATTTCACGAGGGGTCTATGGGTGAGGCTGCTACGAGTACCACTGTGAGGGCTGGTGGGGCTAGTGTGGGTCCCGGTGTAGCTGGTGGTGCAGCGAGCCCAGGTGGGGGTGCTGCTGCTGGTATGGCCCAAGACCGAGATGATCGTTTGGCGAGTTTGCTGTAGTTGATTCTGGAGCGGTTACCAGGTGGGGTGCCGGCTCCGGGTCGGCTCCGAAAGTTCAGCCAGGTGTGGCTTGTGTGCAGCCAGTAGTGGCTGGTGGTCATCTAGGAGTGGCTGGGGTTCAGCCAGGAGTGGCTGGGGTTCAGCCAAGAGTGGCTGGGGTTCAGCCAGGAGTGGCTGGTGCGATTGCAGAGGAGCTTCCATCCCACCTGAGGATAATGGAGCAAATGCAGAGGATTGGCACCGGGTTTTTCTCGGGTGGTGCCAAGCCTGAGGAGGCTGATGAGTGGCGGCGAAGGTTGGAGCGTAACTTTCACTCTATCAGGTGTCCAGATGGATACCAGGTTGATCTGGTGGTTCACTATCTGGATAGTGACGCGCATCTCTGGTGGAGAGGTGTTGAGGCCAGGAGGGTACATACCGAGATGGTCTGGGAAGATTTCTTGGCTGAGTTCGATGCCAAGTATTTCCGCAGGAGGCAGAGGATCGGATGGAGTCAAGGTTTCTGAACCTGGCTTAAGGAGATCGGACAGTGAGGGAGTTCGATTTGGAGTTTAGTTGACTTCTGGTACATGCTGGTAGGGGCATGGAGGGCGAGCAGGCCCATGTGAGGAGGTTCCTAGGGGGACTTTAAGCTGATTTCAGGACTGGCTGCAGGGCGAGTAAGTTCGCCACGAGGGCGGAGTTAGTTGAGACGGTTGCTGCGATTGAGGAGGACCTCGGGGAGCAGGCTGTGGTGGTGAGTCCACCGGTGTAGCAGCAGAGGAGGTCACAGCAGCAGACGGGTTCGAGCAGGGGCGGCAAGCCTGCTCAGGGTCAGAAGAGGAAGTGGGAGAGCACTTTAGGGCCGAGCCAGAGAGGACAGGGTGGTCCAGGTTGCTTCGGGTGCGGGAGCATGGATCACAAGGTGGCCAGTTGTCCGAAGAGGAGTGAGACTCGGGGTACTCTAGTGTGTTACCACTGCAGAGAGCCGGGGCATATCAAGCCCAAGTGTCCGAAGCTGCAGTAGATGGCGGTGGCGGCAGTGCAGCCGTTGGCGGTGCAGCCCTTGGCTCAGATTGCAACGACACCATGGGTTTTCACTTCAACGGAGGCAGGCGGTTCTAGCGCCAGACCGATCACAGGTAAATTCCAAACTTGATCTTTTAAATTCTTGTGTTGTTTGAATTTGGTCTGTTTGGAAAATTGTGACTCTGCGTTGGAAAGCAGATGGGATTTGTGCACGGACCTTAGTTATGGGCGGTTGTGAGTCTCACGTGCTGTTTGATTTGGGAGTTACGAATACCTTCATTACTCCGGAGTGTGCGGAGGGTAGCGGTATCTGGAGCGATTCTAGAGAGTAGCCGGGAGTAGTAAAGGTTGTTGGTGGCAGGACGTTAGCTAATTTCGGGCGAAGTCGTGGTGTAGGCGTTCTGGTGGTGGGAGAGTTGATGCCAACAGACCTGGTTATTAGTCCGGTGGAGCTGTACGATGTTATCCTGGGTATGGATTGGTTGGATTGGTACAGGATCCATCTAGATTGTCATAGAGGATGGATTTGTTCGAGAGGGAGTCGGGAAGGTTGGTGTTTCAGAGTGTGAGGCCGACTTCCGGGAGTCTTATGATTTCAGCAGGGATGGCAGAGCTGAAGAAGCAGCTGGATGATCTGTTGGGGAAGGGTTTCATCTGGCCTAGTGTTTCACTGTGGGTAGCGCCGCTGTTGTTTATTGATATGCTCAAATTTACCCTGAGCTACTCTCTCAAATTAAGAGATCGATGTAGTACTTAGGGATCGAATCCACATGGAATCAATTCACATAATCAGTTATGAATTCAAATTAGGCTAAGCAACAATGTAATAAACAACAAAGTAAACAGTAAATGATGATAAAATTCTTGAAATCAATTAGACAAAAGGTTAGGCATTGGGTAATTCGCAGGAATGACTTGAAATACGGCTGTGTCGATCGACATGGATGTCCGTGTCGATCGACACGAGGATAAAAATAGTTAGGATTTGTTAAGAACGGTTCTAGAACTCAAACACGAATATAAAACCAATCAACTTTCGTTGCAGAGATTATCTATGACTAAATCCCTAAATTCCAAAATTTTTTGCAAATTCAGTGAATAAAGACAATCATTAAGTTCAAGTTCAATTGTTCACAAAATTACTAAGCCAAATTTCTTTGCGAATAGATAATTTTGCTCATCTAAGATTATGTCCGGTTGTTAGTAATACTTTCGCATCTATTAAAGCAACCTAGGATATCCAATTTCAGTTAATCAATCCTAAAATCAGAGTTAAATCAATCTGGATGAAGAACATAAAGATAAATCCTAACAGAGTTTCAATCCTACCAATTTCTCATTAAACCCTAGAACTACCATAAACCTAACAAGCAAACTACTCAGACATAGATGATGAAATCATAATGAATGAAATAAATTGCATTAAAAAGTTAGAGTAAGAGATACAGAGTTTCGAAAATGATGAAGTCTGGAAGTCTGAAATCTCCTCAAAGCTCTACAAATCTCTCCTCTCTCAAGTCTCAATTCCAAACTAGATCTCTCATGAAAGCCTAAATAAAAACTATACATAGTGTCTAAAATTCGGACTAGGCTTTTCTGTAAACATATGGGCTTCATGGGCCCATCAAGGAAATTCTTCAATATTTGCGTAAGACATGCTTGTGTCGATCGACACACAGGACCGTGTCGATCGACACAGCCATGAAAATTCGACTCCGACTTGATCATTTCGTCTCTTCTTTCCTCGATGCTCCAAAAGCTTCCATTAAGCTCTAATAGTCCAATAGACTACAAAGACTCTAAAACAATAGGAAAATACCAAAAAGACTAGATAAAAAGGACTTATATCATGGTCGAAAAACGGGTAAAAACCATGATATATCAAACCATGAGAAAAGAACAAGTAAGTAATAAAACAAATATAAAAAAAACTTAGACAAAACTTTAAAATCAAAAATCGAATGGTGATTTTGACTCTCCGGCAACGGCGCCAAAATTTGATATGCTCAAATTTACCCTGAGCTACTCTCTCAAATTAAGAGATCGATGTAGTACTTAGGGATCGAATCCACAGGGAATCAATTCACACAATCAATTATGAATTCAAATTAGGCTAAGCAACAATGTAATAGACAACAAAGTAAACAGTAAATGATGATAAAATTCTTGAAATCAATTAGACAAAAGGTTAGGCATTGGGTAATTCGCAGGAATGACTTGAAATACGGCTGTGTCGATCGACATGGATGTCCGTGTCGATCGACACGAGGATAAAAATAGTTAGGATTTGTTAAGAACGGTTCTAGAACTCAAACACGAATATAAAACCAATCAACTTTCGTTGCAGAGATTATCTATGACTAAATCCCTAAATTCCAAATTTCTTTGCAAATTCAGTGAATAAAGACAATCATTAAGTTCAGGTTCAATTGTTCACAAAATTACTAAGCCAAATTTCTTTGCGAATAGATAATTTTGCTCATCTAAGATTATGTCCGGTTGTTAGTAATACTTTCGCATCTATTAAAGCAACCTAGGATATCCAATTTCAGTTGATCAATCCTGAAATCAGAGTTAAATCAATCTGGATGAAGAACATAAAGATAAATCCTAATAGGGTTTCAATCCTACCAATTTCTCATTAAATCCTAGAACTACCCTAAACCTAACAAGCAAACTACTCAGACATAGATGATGAAATCATAATGAATGAAATAAATTGCATTAAAAAGTTAGAGTAAGAGATACAGAGTTTCGAAAATGATGAAGTCTGGAAGTCTGAAATCTCCTCAAAGCTCTGCAAACATCTCCTCTCTCAAGTCTCAATTCCAAACTAGATCTCTCATGAAAGCCTAAATAAAAACTATATATAGTGTCTAAAATTCGGACTGGGCTTTTCTGTAAACTTCTGGGCTTCATGGCCCCATCAAGGAAATTCTTCAATCTTTGCATCAGACATGCTTGTGTCGGATCGACACACAGGACCGTGTCGATCGACACAGCCTTGAAAATTCGACTCCGACTTGATCATTTCGTCTCTTCTTTCCTCGATGCTCCAAAATGCTCCAAAGGCATCCATTAAGCTCCAATAGTCCAATAGCCTACAAAGACTCTAAAACAATAGGAAAATACCAAAAAGGCTCGATAAAAAGGACTTATATCATGGTCGAAAAACGGATAAAAACCATGATATATCATTTATGAAGAAAAAAGATAGGAGTTTCCGGTTTTGCATCGATTACCGGGGACTTAACCGAGTCACTGTAAAGAACAGGTATCCTTTGCCGCGCATTGATGAGTTGTTGGATCAGTTGGAAGGAGCTACTTGGTTCTCCAAGATCGACTTGGCTTCGGGATACCATCAGATTCCGATTGATGAAGCGGACGTTAGGAAGACGGTCTTTCGGATGAAGTATGGGCATTATGAGTTTGTGGTGATGCCGTTTGGGTTGACGAATGCGCCAGCAGCGTTCATGCGGTTGATGAACGGGGTTTTCCAGGAGTATCTGGATGTGTTCGTGATCATCTTCATAGATGATATTCTGGTGTATTCGAGGAGTCCGGAGGAGAACGAGGTGCATTTGAGGTTGGTTCTGGAGAAGCTGCGGGAGTAGAAGCTGTACGCAAAGTTGAGTAAGTGCAGTTTCTGGCAGCAAGAGATGAGTTTTCTTGGCCATGTGGTGTCTGCAGAGGGATTTTCTGTAGATCCGGCTAAGATTGAGGCTATCAGAGGTTGGCCTAGACCGAGGAGTGCCACTGAGATCTGGAGTTTTCTTAGATTGGCGGGTTACTATCGGAGGTTCGTCAAGGGGTTTGCGAGTATGGTGCAGTCGATGATGAAGTTAACGGGGAAGGATGTCCCTTTTGTGTGGTCTTCAGCTTGCGAGGAGAGTTTCGGGAAGCTGAAGGAGATGTTGACGAGTACACCGGTGTTGGCGTTACCCGAGCCGGGTGAGCCTTATGTGGTGTATAAAGACGCTTCGGGAGTTGGTCTGGGATGTAAATTGATGCAGCAGGGGAAGGTTATTGTGTATGCTTCGAGGCAGTTGAGGAAGCACGAGTGCAATTACCCTACTCATGATTTGGAGTTGGCTGCGGTGATTTTCGCCCTTAAGATTTGGAGATCTTATCTTTACAGCGGAAAGGTGCAGGTGTTCACAAACCACAAGAGTTTGAAGTATTTCTTCACTCAGCCAGAGCTGAACCAGAGACAAAGGTGCTGGATGGAGTTAGTTGCGGACTATGACCTGGAGATTGGGTACCATCCGGGTAAGGCTAATTTGGTTGCAGATTCGTTGAGTCGGAAGAGGGTTGCTTCAGATTAGGAGCGGGATATGGAGGCTTTAGTGGGCGAGATTAGTACATTGAGATTGTGTGTGATCTCACATGAGCCGCTGGGGTTAGAGACAGCTAACCAGGTAGATTTGTTGAGCAGGATACGAGTTGCTTAGGAGAAGGATCAGGGATTGAATGATGCTTCTAAGGTGGTCGGTTCAGAGTATGGGGTCTCAGCAAGTGGGATGATATTGGTGAACGGGCGGGTTTGTGTACCCAATGACGAGGATCTAAGGCAGGAGATCCTGAGGGAGACTCATTCGAGCATGTTATCGATTCATCCGGGAGTGACCAAGATGTATCGTGACCTGAAGCGGTATTATCAATGGGTCGGGATGAAAAGAGATGTAGCTAATTGGGTTGCAGCGTGCAACGTGTGTCAGTTGGTGAAGGCTGAGTATCAGATTCCCAGTGGTATGTTACAGAGTTTGCCTATCCCGGTGTGGAAGTGGGATATGATTACCATGGATTTCGTGACGGGGTTGCCAGTGTCACGGACATATGATGCGATTTGGGTTATTGTGGACCGTCTGACCAAGTTAGCACGTTTTCTTGCCATCAAGAAGACCGACGGAGCGGCAGTGTTGGCTAAGAAGTGTGTGCGGGAGATAGTGAGGCTGCATGGGGTGCCATCGAGTATCGTGTCAGACAGGGATCCGAGGTTTACTTCAGAGTTCTGGAAGGTATTTCAGGCTGAGATGGGCACTAAGGTGCATATGAGCACAGCGTATCATCCTCAGATAGATGGACAGTCCGAGCAGACGATTCAGACTTTGGAGGACCTGTTAAGGTGTGTGCTGGATTATGGTGGTCATTGGGCAGATCATCTTAACTTGGTTGAGTTTGCGTACAACAACAGTTACCAGACGAGTATTGGGATGGCTCCATATGAGGCTCTGTATGGGAGGCCATGTAGGACACCATTATGATGGACTCAAGTGGGGGGGGGGAGAGGTGCATTTTTGGTGCGGATTTTGTTTAGGAGACGACGGAGAAGATCCGTGTCTTGAGGCTGAACATGAGAGAGGCTCAGGATCGGCAGAAGAGTTATGCCGATATGAGATGGAAGATCTGGTGTATCTCAAGGCAACTATGTTGAGGGGTCCTAACGGATCCATTTCGGAGAATAAGCTAAGTCCAAGGTTTATGGGTCTGTTCAAGGTTGTGGAGTGGGTCGGACCGGTAGCTTATCGTTTGGAGTTACCTCAGAGTATGAAGGCTTTTCAGAAGGTCTTCCATGTGTCGATGCTGCGGAAGTGCCTACATGAGTCTGAGGAAGTGTTGGCTAGGATTCCAGAGGATCTTCAGCCCAACATGACGTTGACGGTGAGGCCTGTGAGGATTCTTGAGAGGAGAATCAAGGTGCTGCGTTGGAAGAGTATAACGTTGGTGAGAGTTGTGTGGGACTGTGACGGTATCGAGAAGGAGACTTGGGAACCAGAAGCGTTGATGAAGATGAAGTTCTCGAAGTAGTTCGAGAAGCAAGCGGTGGCTTGAGTGTCTTTTCTGGTTTTCAGAGTCTATTTTAGCATGTGGCTATGAGCTGTTTGTATTTTCGTTTGGATGTTGTTGTAACGATTATACATTATGCGATTTAATAAGATGAATTGTTCCTTATTAAATGTGTTATAAGATGTGAGTTCTTATGATATGACTAGTGGAGTCATGTGTTGTGATGACTGGTAGGTCATGTGGAGGTCTAGCGATAGAGTTCTATGTGAGTTAGATCAGTCTATCGGCTAGGGAGGCTAAAATGGAAGTTCTATGTTAGTTAGGGCTGTCCATGTTCTATGAGGATTTTCTAGGGATGAGGTTCTATGTGAGTTAGGACTTTTGATTCCCTGGATGGCCCTGGGAAATAAGGGTTTTATGTGAATTAGAGCCTGCCTATTCCCTAGGGGGAGTTTGGAACAGAAATCTTATGTGAGTTAGGACTGTCTTTTCCAAGGGACTCTGTGGAAACATCCTGGTGCTTGGGTTGTTTTGGATGACCACGAGAGGTGATTTCGGTCGGCTGGTGTTTATGATGCATGTTACAGAGAAATTGCTCGAGGGGATGTGTGATTCTCCTGGATATACTTGAGGGGACACTGAGGTTCTCTCCAGGGGATGTGTGATTCTCCTGCATATACTTTGAGGGGCCGAAGCCTCTCCAGAGGATGTGTGATTCCTCTGTAGCCTATAAGCTCGACGGATTGTGTGTCCCGAGAGTGGGGAGGGGGGCTGAAGCATACCTAGAGCTGGATGGACTGTAGTCCTGAAGGCAGAGGGGGTATGATATACACCAAGAGTACAAAGGGTGACGATCCTGAGGTGTTGGAGTGGTGTATATAGATATGAGTATTGTGCAATAGAGTCTGTAGTGTGATTATAAGTATGAGACTGGATGAACTTCGGGGATCGGGAGGGAATCTCAGGTGGTGCTGACCGGGCTAGGTTAGGATTGCAGCCGTGGTGAGACGGTGCAATGTGGCTAGTATAAGACTAGTGGAGCTCAGGGATCAGGTGTGATCTCGAGTGGTGCTGGCCGAGGGCCAGGAGTGTGTATGGGGATGTCGAGTCTAGGGTTTTTACTTACATTTAAAACTTCGGTTTGGACGACCCTGGGAACATATGTAGCGCCGTTGGTCTTGCATGTTCTTGTTTGATTGTTGCGCGATCATTTGGTCCAATTCGGGGTCAACGGTTGGTCGTGCATGTTCTTGTTTGATTATTGGGCGATCAATCGGGCAGCCCTAATCCGGACCTGGGGGCGTTGCATCGTTGATGTTTCCGGGTGAATCTGGTCGGGTTTTAGGCGGGAGTGTTAACCTTAGTGAGACGGAGTCGCGTGATTC
The DNA here is from genome assembly GCA_964056655.1 of Arabis hirsuta. Taxonomy (NCBI): domain Eukaryota; kingdom Viridiplantae; phylum Streptophyta; class Magnoliopsida; order Brassicales; family Brassicaceae; genus Arabis; species Arabis hirsuta. The sequence continues at coordinate 27,306,143 of OZ053298.1, read as the reverse complement.
GAGGTCGAATCCGTGTTAGTGGGGGAGAATTGTAACGCCCGTGAACCAAAAAGTGAATTTTGGTTGGTGTGTCGATCAACACGAGTTGAAATTGAACCGACAGGTTCAGTTTTTGATCGCTCGGTTAGGCGATTGGTTTAGGGAAACCTAGTGTTCCAGTATAAAACGTGATCAGTCGCGTTTTGGCCGAGTTTTTGGTCAGGAAACAGAAGTTTGAGAGAGGAATCTGAAATCAAGGGTTTTTGGGTGATTTTTGGAAGTTTTTCTTGAGAAGGATTGTTCTTGAGGTTGTTAGAATGAAAAGGGATCGTGCTGTGGTTGATTTCAGGTCTGGGAAGATGAAATCAGAGGCTGGTTTGAGTTATTCTTCACGTTTTTCCCCTTTTCAATCCGATTTTGAGGTGAGTGCGTGACCGTAGGTTTATCTGGGTAAAGGATGAGAGGGAATATGATTGCTTGTATTTGTTTGGATTGGATTTCGTGTGTTTGTGGATGAGTTTCGTGCATGAGATCGATGAATCGCGACGGGATTCGAGCCATGAGAGGATAGGCTTATTTCCTGGGTTCTGCGATGTCGTGTTGATCGACACCATGGTGGTGTGTCGATCGACACGTGTGCTGTGTATCGATCGACACCTAGTGGTTGTGTCGATTGACAGAGTAGCTCCTGAACTGGTTCTCGTCTGTTGTTTGTTGTGTATGCTTGTTGTATGCTCATCCTGGTATTGTATCTCTTGCTTATGCCTGTGTGTATAACCTATAGACGGGATGACCGCCTCGCTGAGTATTTGTGATAATACCCACGCAACTCTTTTTACCATGTGTTGCACGTAAAGAGAAAATGTGATCGTGGAATCATGGCCGGGAAGAGTAGATGATCTAGTGTCTCGGTTTCGTGGCCTTGTTGTTAGAATTGCTAGGTTGCTAGTGAATTCTGGAATTGATACTTGGTTATTTGTTGGTTATTTTAATTGGTTATTGGAATTGATTTATGGAATTGAACGGTTTAGAGATTAATAAAGTATAAGATTTATTGATTGTTTTATTATTGGTATTTTAATTGTTTCCGCATTGTTATGTTTGGCCCATTGAGGATTATTATCTGTGATGATAGTAATCCGAAGGAAAAAATTTTAAATTTTTGGGTTAGGTTGTGTCAAACCAACTTTCTTTGCGAATAGATAATTTGCTCATCTAAGATTAGGTCAGGTAATTATCAATACTTTCGCATCTAACAATTAACCTAAGATCCAAGTTCTAGGTGATCAAACTAGAACTAGCATTAACAACAATCTAGATGAAGAATCCAAGTGATGTTCCCTAACAAATCTAATAGATCTAACAATTTCTCATGTTCCTTTGACTAACCCAAAGCCTAACAAGCAAACTTCTCAGACATAGTGATTGAAACAAACATCATCAGTAGAAAAGATTGCATTAAAAAGTTAGAGATAGAGATACAAAAGGGGTTCGAAATCTCTGTAGAACAAAGTGCATATTTGTCTCCCTAGAGCTCTCCAAATCCAAGTCTCAATTGAAAACAAGATAAAAACATGAAAGCCTAAGGAAAAACTATATATAATGTCTAAAAATCGGACTAGGCTTTGTTGTAAACTTCTGGGCTTTTTGGGCAAAACCTGGAATTTCTTCAAAACTTGCAATCTTCTCGCGTCAGACATGTGTGTCGATCGACACACAGGGTTGTGAGCTTCCATTAAGCTCCAATCGCCCATAAACCTACAAAAACTCTAAAAGACCCGCAAAATACCAAAAAGACTCTATAAAAAAAGACTTATATCATGGTAAAAAATGGGTAAAAACCATGATATATCACTCCAAAAGCTCCCATTAAGCTCCAATCGCCCATAAACCTACAAAGTCTCTAAAAGACTCGCAAAATACCAAAAAGACTCTATAAAAAATTCTTATATCATGGTAAAAAATGGGTAAAAACCATGATATATCAACTCCCCCAGACTTAACTTTTGCTTGTCCTCAAGCAAAACAAAAACTAAGAATGTGAAAGAGGTTTGAAAACACAGAAACTTACCTTCCCTTGGATTACCAGACCAATCATTTCAACTAGTAAGCCACATAATGCAATACCAATTCAAAATCAGACCACCATATACTTCTCCATAGACATTCGCAGCCCCCCAAATTCATCCATGACTTATCAACATAACCCACTAGTTATCATTGCTAGGTCTCGTCCCAGATGTCGATGCCAAGAACCTTCTAGACTCATTCCCATACTATACCATGACTAGTAAACCATACAATCTTTGGTACTCTTTCTCTCCCCCAGACTTATTCGATTCAGAAACTCAAAAACAGTGCTTTCACTACTATTGTTCCTTGTGAGGAGACAGGGTCGTGAGATCGCTCGTCCTCTACATCCGTTCTAAGGGACTCAAACTGCGGCTTTTGAGCTCCAGGTGATCATTTCTTGAGTACTGACTCACTGGAATTTTATTTCCTCATCTTATACTCAAGAACTATCATGTCACCACAAATCATTTATTTTATTATTTATTTTTTTTAGAAATAAAGGGAGAGGAGTACCATTGCTTTCACCACAAGCTGCACTTGTCAGGTATAAATGAGAAGTCAAGCTCTATGAACATCAATCACCAAGGAGACCGTATAATTAGCTCTAACCCGGTGGATTATGCTGGAAGTAACAGATGTCTCTAGTTAACTGGTCAGCCTTAGGATTTTTTATTAGTCTGACTCTGAAATCGTTCTGGAAAAATGGTCACACAACTGAAAGAGATAATCCACTAAACCAAAGGATGGGTCATTGTTTCCAACTGACTATTTTGACTCAATAAATTATTTTGGACTGACTCTCAAAAACAAACACAAAGTTAGCAACTACCTCCCCCAAACTTAAACAACACTGTCCCCAGTGTTATTAAGCCAGAAATTGGTGAAAGAATCAAAAAGGAAAATGAAAACACTAATTGAAAAGAACGAGAACTTACCTGTTGCAGGGTGTGTCGATCGACACACTGTTGTTTCCTCGTCTCGTCGCCATTTTTTTTTCCAATAAAATCCTGAAACACTTAAAACTAAAACTAAAAGTTTGTAAACAAAGGGAAAAAAATAATAATAAAAGTAGTTCTTACCAGTGGGTTGCCTCTCACTAAGCGCTTGTTTTCAATCATTAGCTTGACCGTGTCAGGGCTCAGGTTTTTGGTGGATCGGTGAAATGAACAACACCGGAAAAAAGCTTCAAAGTGTTTCCCACCATTTCTTGGATAACTACCTCTCCTCTCTACCTTAGCTCCATGGAAAGGATGATCCTGAACTTAGAAAAAGGTTTTGGAGCTCCCTTTGTGCCTTACCTTGGGTGCAACCAAGTCCCCATCACGATGTGCTATGGAAGAGGTCATCTTGCTCTTAATGTTTCCCTCCAGGGTTTGAGCATTGCTTCCCTCCATCATGAACGGTCATACAAGAAGTCTCCTTGACATGAACTGCGGGGCAGAAGATATCCTTGTTGATCTTGGAGAAGGAGATTCGCTCATTGGAAAAGTCTACAATCGCACCCACAGTGGCAAGAAAGGATGAACCAAGAATCAATGGTTTCTCACTGTCCTTCTTCATCTCCATCATGTGAAAGTTCGCAGAAACAAAATCTCCCACTTGAAGTATTAGATCCGGAATGAAGCCTTTTGGAGTTGTAGAAGAAACGTCTGCAAACTTGATAGATGCCTTTGGAGGTTGTAAATCAAGAACTCCCAGCTTCTTTGCAACGGCCATAGACATGACATTCATATTAGCACTGATATACCCTATATTTTACCACTTTTTCTATCTATTTTAGTATGGTTTTTATATGTATTAATAAAGCTTTTGAGCCAAAAGAGGTAGTTTTCTCGTATATGTAGATTTTAAGGACTTAACAGGTTTTATCATCAAAATGATGTAAAAAGGAGAAAAAGGAGTATCATCTATGATGCAGCTACTTATCCAAGTCAAAAGAACCAAGCCAAGTCACTTTATCTTGAAGATAATGCACATTCCCCTATTGGACAGAACGCATACGCCAGAAGTTTGCTGACAAACGGAGGATCAAATCATTTGAGAATTTAATGAAACCTGGTGTAGCGATAGCCCTTTGAGTTAGCTTTCCAATGGAGTTGTAATTTCATCAATTGGAGTTGTACTTTAGAAGATACACCCGAAACACTGAGGACATATCCAGCCTTTGTATGACCTTCTAGAAGCTCCCTAGAAGCTTCCAATATCGGTCACGAAGCTTGATCCTTATCCTGACCGAAATTGTCTCAGTTTTTGACCTGAAAAGACGTAATTTCCTGAAGAAGCCCTAACCGAATTAAGCCTCCTTAACCCCTATATATACTTGCTTTTAGCCTCTCTAGGAACTTAAGCAGCCGGCCTTAACAGCCTAAATCAATACCTAAACAATGTATTTCGTTTATCTCTTGTTCTTCATGCTTATTTGATTCTAGAAGCCTTTAAGGATAGGTTGATCTTTGCCCTATTGCAAAGAGATGAGATCTAATTCCTTACGCTTAGATAGATCAACGAATTATACTGTCTATGTGCTTTACTCTCGCTGCTACGTGTTGCAAAACATGTTAGAGTATTAGCTTTGATTTGATTTTTATGCACTTTCTTAATTCTATGTTTTACGCATTTAATCGTTTAGGGATTTATTCTAGAATTGATTCTTCATCTTTATTTATACGTAAAGCCTGAATTGGCTTAGCTACCCAAGGACTGATCTTAGGTTGATATACTTTCCAAAAGCTTGTTATATCTCCGGACCTAGTATTCGATGAGCTAGAAACCTTAACAATTCAAAAGGTTAGTTAAGGAGTTTAGTGAACAATCAATCTTGACCAATAATGCATGTTTTCACCTTGTAATAACCTGGGATAGTTGAGTCTATTAGGGTGTAAAACGTAGATGGTTAGTTACTTCACGATAGTGGGATGACCTTACCTTAGTGATATGAGTTCTAGAACAACTAGTATTAAAATCTTAAATCGATTGCTTGTGTTTGCATATGTTTTATGAACTGTTTTATTTCTAATCTTAATTGATATCTATCCCTTTTACTTTTATTGCTTTGTTATTTGCTTCCTTAAAACCCCAAAACCAAATAATATTTTCCCTTAGCTTAATCCGAATCATATAGGTTTGTAGCGCATTCATCACTTAGTCCTCAGTGGATCGACCCCTAAGTACTACAATTGTCTTAACTGTGCACTTGCAGTTCCATAGGGTTATAAATTTAAAGACCTAATTGCATAAACCCTACATAGTAGCTTTATCGCACATCAAGTTTTTTGGCGCCGTTGCCGGGGACTTTTGCTTGATTGCCTACAAATCTTTGATAAAGATTAAGTCTAAGTTTGTTTTTTTTTTCTTTTCAATTTTTTTTTCTGATTTTCGATTTTTCTAATTTTTCTTTTTGTTTTTGGTTTTTAATTTCTGTGAGTTTCAGAGATTCGTCAATGGAGCATCACAACCCAAAGAGAATGGCGAGCACTTACCCTCGTGAAGAAGAAGGAGATTTCATCCCCATGCCTCATGAATTTCATCAACCGCCACTTTCTCACCAAAATCGATACAATCCAATGTTGTATCGTCCTTGGGAAGCTTATGGAGGGGAAAGTCACCCTCATCCTCATCACATCCATCTGCCACCATCACCACAGTACCACCACCATCCCCATTCAAACCGCCGAGAAGAAGAAGACGCCTTGATGCATCACATCATGGAAGCTACACAAATCTTTCGTGAGGTCGATACCAAGATGGACACTTTGATCTCGACTTTCGATGAGAACTTTGACAACCTTGCTGCTCAAATCCAAGAGAATGCCTCACGCTTAGCCCTCCTTGAAGAAGTACAAAAGATACAATCCCAAGATCTTCAAGACGATGCGCGAAAACTTCATGGTTTCAAGCGTAGCCTTGATAGTCTTTGGAAGAATTTTGAAACGGAGACCACAAGCTCTAATGGGAACTTAGAAGAACTTACAACATGCCTCAATATCACTGCTATCAAAGCCCACGAAGCCGAGAAAGCATTGGAGGAGACCAAAGATACTCATCAAGAAGCATTCTCTACGATACTTGTTCTTACGAAAGAACAAGCGCACCATGCTCAAGCAATTGAGGATGTCAAATTCTCTTTGGCTGGACGTTTTAATGATCTTATTGGAAAGACAACCGCCCTCAAAGGAGAAGCAATCAGTACCTCCAACCGTGTGAAGCAACTCGATGATCGTTTAACGAAAATCGAAGAAACGGTGGAAGTATACATTCCTTCAGAGAAAAGGGAAGTGTTGATCAATGAGCCCAACCAATTCGATGAAGATGGAGAACACGACCTAAGGAGACCTCATTTACATGCTAAAGGCAACCTCAAGCCTTTAGAAGACCTTCCACCACCCTAAAAACCCAAGGAGTCGAGCTATCCGACTTAAAACAAGCGCTTTATGGGAGGCAACCCATATTTATGATTTTGATTTTATTGCTTTGCTTATTCTAAGTTTTTGGATTTAAGTTTATTTTTCTCAATATTATCATTTATTATTTTATCTATCTATGAATTTTTCAGGATTTTACAAAAAGTTTTTAAAATACAAACAAATGTGTTTTTGAGAAGAACGATGAAGAAAGAGATCGAACACGACTTGCTCTGTTCATGGAATGACTGGAGCTCAATATAAGCCTGGACGTTTTTGAAATTTGGTATACACGAAGGAGACAGTCTTATGAAGCTATAGGAAAAAGCAGAACATGATTTGCTATTACGGTTAGCAAGTTATGACCGATTGAACAAGACCGTCAAGGAAGGTTACGAAGCCGCATCTTCAAGCTTTTTCACAGTTCAAGCCACCACGAACCAGACAATAATCTACATACCATTGGAAATATCTCGTTCTCAAGAGTTCGTAGCATCTTTTGGATCTCAATTCCAATGAGTATAGAAGAAGAAAAAGCTCGACGAAAAAACGCATGGACCGCGACACGAAAACCTTACCGCGACCGAGGCAATACCGGACCGAATACCGATCCACGACTGCGACCGGTATCGCGTCCCGATCACCCCGCGGCACGAGTGACCAAATACCGGTCACGCGTACCGGTCGGAAATCGTGACCGGTACTGGAGCACAAATGTCGCGACCCTGCCGCAATCTCACCGCATCCTACCGCGAGGCAGTTCCACCGCACCCCCACCGCAATCCTGCCGCACCCCCACCGTAAATCCTGCTGCAATTTCTGCCTCGACCCCAAGTAAGTTTCGGTCCCGATTTCGGACCGCGGTACCGACCGGTACCCGGACCGATATGCGACACACGACACCAACTCGCGACACGATCCACGACGCATCCGTCCCGCGTCCCATGCGTCCCGATACCGGTCCCGCGTATCGGCCAACACACCCGACCGGTACTCGGACCGGTACGCGGCCCTTCTTCCCGTGACCTTCCCGCCTCGACCCGACACCTTACTGCGAAACGGTACCGGTCGGACACGTCGACCGAAACTCGGTCCGATACGCGTGACCCGATACCGCCCGTCCCGTCCCGATCCGTGCCACATCCCGACCCACCTCGCTCGATCCGTCTCGCGACCCACATCCGCGACACTACGTGTCCCGATATTGGTCAACCAACCCGACCGATATCCCGACCGGTACTCGACCTCGATACGTTCCATTCCATCCCGACCCGCGACACGACGCGATCCACACCTTCCCACCCCGAACCACGACACGACGCGACCCGATATCGGTCAGAACCGCCGACCGGTACCACAACCGATAATGCCTTGACCCGCGACTCCATGTCCATCCGACCACCGTCTCGTGCCGAACCGCCTTGGACCCGAGCCACCACTCGACCGTCCTTGACCGCGACTAGCCACTCGACACCTAGACCGGTTTTGGCCGAACCGCGTCCCCATCACCACCACACCACCGGAGTCACGAGCCATGGTCCACCGAACCACCGCTTCGAACCACCGAGCCGACCATCTAACCGTTTGGTCAAAAGAATTTAATTTTTCTTTTTTCACTCTTTAAATTATTTTTAAAATCATTTTTCCACACATAATTTTTAAGAGCCAATTTATTTTTGCATATTCATGATTATTTAACTAAAAATTATTTGATTAATGAATTTTTGCATTCGAAAATAAAATATTGGTTAGATTTAAATGGTTTTAAATATAATCTTCACATCTTGACATATTCATTCATTGATTTCACCTAGATTGATAGTTTTTAACAATTTGAATTCATTATTTTGATTTCTTTTTGTTTAATATCTATTTTTCCTTCCATTGGACTTGGAAATCAATACAGTTGTATTGAAGACTAAGATCTAGGATGAATTTAATAAGTGATTTCAAGTGTTTTTGCAAGGATATGTTGCTCTTACAACAGGATTTCCAGGAGATTCCATTGTGGACGCACAATTCAATCGTCTTAAAACTTATCCACCATCCAAAGGAGATGTGACAGAATAGAGCAGATATTGGAAATACATAACATGGTTTCGATACCCGATGCTCAAAAACAACGAAGATCTGAGATTGATCGCGACAACCTAAGATTTTTGCCGGAATTATCTACGCTCACCGGTACTATCATTCTATTCTCTATCTTTTTGATTCTTCAGTAGATGAAATAAATTTTCATCATTACTCCCTTAATTTGATTTAATTTTACACCAGGGACGGTGTAAGTTAAGTCTGGGGGGATTGTTGTTACTAACACGTTTGTTAGTGTTTGGTTTTTATGTTTTCAATGGATTTTTCAAAATTTATTTTCAAATAAAAAAAAAAAAGTTTTTCATAAAAATAATAAGATAGGAATTATGACACTTTCCTAGGATTGACGTTTTGATTTCGAAGACTATGTAACCATTGTTGCAGGGTTTGATCATGATAATCGATTCAGAAACCTCATGATGAAGCTCCCGTCACACATTCAAATTTCTACTTGCAACTTTTTGATGGAAATGATTTTGACTCTCTATTTGGACTACTAATATGGTTTTTGACTATTTCTTATTAAGGATGTTAGATCAAAGAAACGAATCACACATTCATGACATCTTATCCTCTTTTACCACTCTTTGTTGTCATGAATGGCCAGCTCATCTTTAGTTGGTACCCTACCTAAAAACCCTTTACCTTCTTTCAGACCTCATGCATTCTCTTTCAGTTTTATACTTGTAGATATGTGCAAAAACGTCGGAGAGAAAAGGACCGACGCAATTTTCCAATCACTAGAGATGCGACGATTTGGTAAAGAATGGTGGAGTACAAAGAACAATTTCAAAGAGCTTGGCCATTCTTTGGATGCGTAAAACATGGTAACAATTGGTGCCTATACTTGACTTATATCAAAAGATACCGTTTTCCCCTTTGGAAAAGAAAAAGAAAAAAAAAATATAAAAAAAAATAATAATAAATAAATAAATAAAAAAATCTAAGGGAAAGGAAAATGGTAATTCTCAGAGTCTTATGGCAAAAGAATACCCAAGGAATGTCATGATACAAAAGAAGAGATGAGTAGAAGAGATTTCAAGTGATTCCCGGAGAAAAATCTAAGTCTGGGGGAGAAAGACGTGAAGAAGTGGTAGGTCCATTCTCTCTTGCTATTTTGCACAATATCTCGCACCCGGAGTCTATGGTAACCCTAAACACTTTTAACCTCACCACTAAAATCAGCCTTTCCCAATACCTAGCCCGTCTTCCTTGAATGATATTCTTGATGAGAAGTTTTCATTAAATCTAAGAGAGTAGAAAGAGTCAATTGATTTGAAGTTGAGATTTTTGCAGGGACAGAGATTTAGAGTATGGCTATGTTGCAAATTCGTGATGGAAGAAGATGACAACGTCTATGAGCTAATCTTGTTTCATCTGGATTACAGGTTTAGAATTTGATGCAACGATCCAAAGGATATGTGAGTTCCTCCGAATTTCAAACCTCTTCTCAATTATTGACTATTGTTTGCTTGAGGACAAGCAAAAGATAAGTCTGGGGGAGTTGATATACCCTATATTTTACCACTTTTTCTATCTATTTTAGTATAGTTTTTATATATATTAATAAAGTTTTTGAGCCAAAATAGGTAGTTTTCTCGTATATGTAGATTTTAAGGACTTAACAGGTTTTATCATCAAAAGGATGTAAAAAGGAGCAAAAGGAGTATCATCTATGATGCAGCTACTTATCCAAGTCAAAGGAACCAAGCCAAGTCACTTTATCTTGAAGATAATGCACATTCCCCTACTGGACAGAACGCATATGCCAGAAGTTTGCTGACAAACGGAGGATCAAATCATTTGTGAATTTAATGAAACTTGGTGTGGAGATAGCTCTTGGAGTTATCTTTCTAATGGAGTTGGAATTTCATCAATTGGAGCTGTACTTTAGAAGACACACCCGAAACACTGAGGACATGTCAAACTGCCTTCGAAGTGAAGTTAGTGCAAAATGGAGCCAAGCACCGGGCCAGGCCATGGGCCGATATCCAGCCTTTGTATAACCTTCTAGAAGCTCCCTAGAAGCTTCCAATATCGGTCACGAAGCTTGATCCTTATCCTGACCGAAATTGCCTTAGTTTTTTACCTGAAAAGACGTAATTGCCTGAAGAAGCCCTAACCGACTTAAGCCTCCTTAACCCCTATATATACTTGCTTTTAGCCTCTCTAGGAACTTAAGCAGCCGGCCTTAACATCCTAAATCAATACCTAAACAATGTATTTCGTTTATCTCTTGTTCTTCATGTTTATTTGATTCTAGAAGCCTTTAAGGATAGGTTGATCTTTGCCCTATTGCAAAGAGATGAGATCTAATTCCTTACGCTTAGATAGATCAACAAATTATACTGTCTATGTGCTTTACTCTCGCTGCTACGTGTTGCAAAACATGTTAGAGTATTAGCTTTGATTTGATTTCTATGCACTTTCTTAATTCTATGTTTTTACGCATTTAATCGTTTAGGGATTTATTCTAGAATTGATTCTTCATCTTTATTTATACTTAAAGCATGAATTGGCTTAGCTACCCAAGGACTGATCTTAGGTTGATATACTTTCCAAAAGCTTGTTATATCTCCGGACCTAGTATTCGATGAGCTAGAAACCTTAACAATTCGAAAGGTTAGTTAAGGAGTTTAGTGAACAGTCAATCTTGACCAATAATGCATGTTTTCACCTAGTAATAACCTGGGATAGTTGAGTCTATTAGGGTGTAAAACGTAGATGGTTAGTTACTTCACGATAGTGGGATGACCTTACCTTAGTGATATGAGTTCTAGAACAACTAGTATTAAAATCTTAAATCGATTGCTTGTGTTTGCATATGTTTTATGAACTATTTGATTTCTAATCTTAATTGATATCTATCCCTTTTACTTTTATTGCTTTGTTATTTGCTTCCATAAAACCCCAAAACCAAATAATATTTTCCCTTAGCTTAATCCGAATCATATAGGTTTGTAGCGCATTCATCACTTAGTCCTCAGTGGATCGACCCCTAAGTACTACAATTGTCTTAACTGTGCACTTGCAGTTCCATAGGGTTATAAATTTAAAGACCTAATTGCATAAACTCTACATGAAAATTTTATGCACATCAAGCACCTGTATCACAGAGAGAGTACGTTAATTCCATACCATTGACTAAACATGGAACAACAAACCTCCCTGGATTTACTAGTTTAGGCAGCTTCCTCAGCGACGGTTGAGCATGTTTCTCTGGAGTCATGATATGCTCAAATTTGCCCTGAGCTACTCTCTCAAATTAAGAGATCGATGTAGTACTTAGGGGTCGAATCCACAGGAAATCAAATCACACAATCAACTAATGAATTCAAATTTTGCTAAGTAAAAGTGTATGAATGAAGTAAAAAACAAAAAGTAAACAAGTGAGAGATGATAAAGTATCAAGTAATCAATTGGACAAGGAGTTAGGCAATGAGTTGTTCGCAGGAATGATTCGAAATTGATTCGTGTCGATCGACACAGGTATCCGTGTCGATCGACACAGAGATAAAAACGATTAGGATTTGTTAAGTGCAGTTCTAGAACTCAAACACGAATGTAAAACCAATCAACTTTCGTTGCAGAGATTATCTATGACTAAATCCCTAAATTCCAAATTTCTTTGCGAACTTAGTGAATAGAGACAAGCATTAAATTCAGGTTCGATTGTTCACAAAATTACTAAGCCAAATGTCTTTGCGAATAGATAATTTTGCTCATCTAAGATTATATCAGGTTGTTAATAATACTTTCGCATCTATTAAAGCAACCTAGGATATCCAATTTCAGTTGATCAATCCTAAAATCAGAGTTAAATCAATCTAGATGAAGAACATAAAGATAAATCCTAACAGGGTTTCAATCCTATCAATTTCTCATCAAACCCTAGAACTTCCCAAAACCTAACAAGCAAACTACTCAGACATAAATGATGAAATCATAATGAATGAAATAAATTGCATTAAAAAGATAGAGTTAGAGATACAAAAGGGTTTTGAAATCTCTGAAAGTCTGAAGCTCCCCAAATCTCCTTCTCTAAGTCTCCATAGAAAACAAGATAAAAAAACATAAAATCCTAAATAAAAACTATATATAAGGTTTAAAATTCGGACTGGGCTTTTCAGGAAACTTCTGGGCTTCATGGGCCCAAGGGGAAATTCTTCAATCTTCTCGTCATATATTTCCATGTCGATCGACACACAGGACCGTGTCGATCGACACAGACATGTAAAATCGACTTTGACTTGATCACTTTAGCTCTTCTTTCCTCGATGCTCCAAAATGCTCCAAAAGCTTCCATTAAGCTCCAATCGTCCTCTAACCTGCAAAGACTCTAAAAGACTCCAAAAATACCAAAAAGACTCTATAAAAAGGACTTATATCATGGTCGAAAACGGGTAAAAACCATGATATATCAAGTTATATTTTGAATCACTGCACATAGTTGTCTAGACCTCTCTGAGTACCTAGGATACGGTATCTTAGGCTTATACACTCTCTCCTCTGCAATGTTCGAAGGTTTCGTCGCGTCTGGACTCATCTTGGACGTGCGTCGATCGACACACTTCTTTTCGTGTCGAGGATGTGTCGAGCTGTGTGTCGATCTTGGTCGTTCATGGGTAGGGTAGTTGCTCTCATGTTTCCTCAACTGCCTCGAAACATAAGCAATTACCTTCCCCTGTTGCATCAACACGCAACCCAGACCAACTCCCGAAGCATCTGTATACATCACGTAAGGCTCACCTGGCTTTGACAACGCCAACACTGGTGTACTAGTCAACATCTCCTTCAGCTTCGCGAAACTCTCCTCGCAAGTTGAAGACAACACAAAAGGAACATCCTTCCCCGTCAGCTTCGTTATCGACTGAGCCATACTCGCAAAACCCTTGACGAATCTCCGGTAGTAACATGCCAAACCGAGAAAACTCCTGATCTCCGTGGCATTCTTCGGTCTAGGCCACCCTCTGATAGGCTCTATCTTCGCCGGATATACAGAAACTCCATCTGCAGAAACCACATAACCGAGAAAATCCATCTCCCGCTGCCAAAAACTGCACTTGCTCAACTTAGCATATAGCTTCTGCTCTCGCAGCTTCTCCAACATAATTCTCAGATGAACCTCGTGCTCCTCAGGACTCCTGAAAGACCCCGTTTATCAGCCTCATGAACGCCGCTGGTGCATTATTCAAACCAAATGACATCACCATAAACACAAAATGCATGTATCTCGTTCTGAAAGCAGTCTTCCTAACATATGCCTCATCGATAGGAATCTGATGGTAACCCGACGCCAAGTCAATCTTGGAGAACCTAGTAGCCCCTCACAACTGATCCAACAACTCATCAATCCGCGGTAGAAGATACTTGTTCTTTACAGTGACTCGGTTAAGTCCCCGGTAATCAATACACAACCGAAAACTCCCATCCTTCTTCTTCACAGACAACACCGGTGCTCCCCACGGTGAACTGCTAGGACGGATAAATCCTTTACTCAATAGATCATCCAGTTGCTTCTTCAGCTCTACTATCTCTACTGAGACCATTCTATAAGGCGCCTTAGATATCAGAGTCGTCCTGGGCTCCAACTCAATCGTGAAAGGATCAGACCGAGACGGTAGTAATCCCTACAATTACCAAAAAACATCCTCGAAGTCCCAAACAACCTGTATATCCCCAACAGCACCTCTCCAACAGACTCTGGCATCATAATAGTCGCCAAATACGCCTCGCAGTCTTTCTCGATCAGCTGCTCAGCCTGAATCGTCGAGATCATGGGACTCCCAGAAGTCGGTCTTACTCCCTGATAAACCAACCTCCCTACCTCTCGCTCAAAGACAACTCATCCCCGATGATAATCCAGATGAACTTTATACCGCTCCAGCCAATCCATACCCAGAATGACATCGTACAGCTCCACCGGACTGATAATCAGATCTGCTGGCATAGACTTTCCAGCCACCCAAATATCAACGCCTCTCGCCCGACTATGAGTAACTAAGAACTTTCCGCCAGCAACCTTAACTACTCTCATCGGCTCTCTAGAATTGCCCCGGATACTGCAACCCTCTGCATACTTTGGAGTAATGAAGCAATTCGTAGCTCCAGAATCAAACAAGACATAGGACTCAAACCCGCCCACTAACAAGGTCCCTGCACAACTTTCATGTGCCTAAGAACCCTAACATTCTATCATAGGACTCACAAATTCCAAAGCAGACAACCATTCATAAACGCCAGAATTTACCAAGTCGAGTTCGAAAATTTACCTGTGATCGGCCTGGTGCTTGAACCACCTGCTTGCACTGAAGTGAACACTCGCGGTGCTATTGCAATCTGTGACACCGGCTGCACTGCCGCCACTATCATCTACTACAACTTGGGATATTTTGGCTTGATGTGTCCCGACTCTCTGCAGTGAAAAAACACCCGAGTATCCCGAGATTCGTCCCTCCTAGGACAGCTCGCCAGCTTGTGATCCATGCTCCCACATCCGAAACATCCCTGACCACCCTAACCTCTTTGACTCGGTCCCGAAGTGCCCACCCCCATCCTCTTCTGTCCTTGCATAGGCCTGGTGCCCTTGCTTAGAATTATATGTTGCTACGATCTCTTTAGCTGAACAGGCAGACTAACCACCATAACTTGCTCCCTTAGATCCCTCTCAATCGCTGCAGCATTCTCAACCAACTCTGCCCTCGCGGCGAACCTACTCACTCTACAGCGAGTCCTCAAATCCGGTCAAAGTCCCCTCAAGAACCTCTTCACTTGGGCCTGCTCGCCCCCAATGCCTATACCTGTATGAACCCAGAAGTCGACTGAACTCCACGTCAAACTCTCAAACCTGTAACACCCGTGAACCAAAAGTGGAATTTTGGTGGGTGTGTCGATCAACACAGAGGTGTATGTCGATCGACACGGGTTGAAATTAGACCGACAGGTTCGATTTAATTGGCCGGTTTGATGGGCCGGTTTAGGGAAACCCTAGGGTTCGATATAAAAGGCAGAATCAGAAGTTCTGGCCGTTTTTGGTTCTTGAGAATCAGATTATTCAGAGAGTTTTGGGAGACGTTCTGAAATCAGAGAATTTGGGGTTTTTGAGAGATTCCTGGAGAAGGATTGGATCGTTGGAGGCCTGTTCTTGGGATTTGAGGAACGTGTGAGGATCTAGAGTGAGATTTTCGGATCAGAGAAGGAAATCAGGGGTTGTTCATGATCGTTCTTCGCGTTCTTCATCGGGTTCTTCGCGTTCTTTATCCTTTTCAATCCTAAGCAAGGTAAGTGTGTGACCGTAGGCTCGTATAAGTATAGGGGGCCAATGGAATATGATTGCTTGGTGATTTTTGTGTGTGGATTTGTGCAGGAGACTCGACAGATCGCATCAGATTCGAGTCATGTGAAGATTGACTCGATTCTGGGTTCTGCGACGTCGTGTCGATTGACACCGAGGTGGTGTGTCGATCGGCACGGGGCCGGTGTTCTTCGACACCTAGTGGTTGTGTCGATCGACACAGTGGATCCTGTCGATCGACACGGGGTCACTGATCATCGACACCTAGTGGTTGTGTCGATCGACACATTGAGTCCTGTCGATCGACACGGTGTATTCTGGACTGGTTTTGTTGCTTGGTCGTGTATGTTTGTTCTGTGATCATCCTGGTATTGTGTTGGTTTTTTATACTTGTATTTAAATAGCCTGTAGACGGGATGACCGTGTCGCTGAGTATTTGTGATAATACTCACACAACTCTTTTTGCCATGTGTTGCAGGTAAAGAGAAATTGTGATTGTGGAATCGTGGCGAGGAGGAAGAGATGATTTAGGGTCTCACTTGGATTGTTATTCTATGGAATTGTTAGGTTGTTAGTCATTAGATATTGTTTATTGATATTGGTTGATTGGTTGAACTGGTCGCTATTTAATAAAGTATGGAGTTGTTAAATTGGAAATGTTGTTAATGTTATTGTTCCGCATTGCTTGGTTATTGACCCATTGAAGATTATTATCTGTGATGATAATGATCTCGAGGGAATTTTTTTGAATTTTTGGGTCGGGTCGTTTCAGTTTGGTATCAAAGCCCTAGCGGTTCTAGGGCGGGTGCAATTGATTGATTAGGAAGTTAATTGATTGATTGTTGTGTGGGTATGGAGTCTTAGATCATCTCTTCCGAGCCTTCAATGAGATTGCACGGTAAGTGTTGTATGATTTCTGTTTTTGTTCTAGTACTTAGTAATCTGCTGTGAGTGCAGAAGTATGGCCAGAGGTGCTAGAGGCAGAGGTCGTGGGGGCCGTGGAGGTCGTGCTGGTCGTGGGCGCGGGCGAGGGCTCGAGAGTGAGTCGGTAGCCGCAAGTGTGGCCCAGAAGACCACGCAGGAGCAGGTGGCAGACTCTCAGGCATTTCAGGAGGGGTCCGTGGGTCCGGCTTCTACGAGTGTCAGTGTGAGGGCTGATGGGGCTAGTGTGGGTCCCGGTGTAGCTGCTGGTGCGGCAGGCCTAGGTGGGGGTGCTTCCGCAGGTGTGGCTCAGGACCGAGATGATCGCCTAGCGGTTTTGCTGCAGTTGATCCTAGAGCGGTTACCAGGTGGGGTATCGGCTCCGGGTCAGGCTCCAGGTGTACAGCCAGTGGAGGCTGGGGTTCAGCCGGGAGTGGCTGGTGTTCAGCTAGTAGTGGCGGATGGTCAGCCGGGTGTGGCTGAGGTGCAGCCGGCTGTGGCGGTTGCGGAGGAGCTCCCATCCTACCTTAGGATGATGGAGCAGATGCAGCGGATTGGCACCGGGTTTTTCTCTGGTGGTGCCAAGCCAGAGGAAGCCGATGAGTGGCGGCGGAGATTGGAGTGTAACTTTCGCTCGATCAGGTGTCCAGAGGGATACAGAGTAGACTTAGCAGTGCACTATTTGGATGGTGATGCGCATCTCTGGTGGAGCGGTGTTGAGACTAGGCGGGTGCAGGCCGAGATGGTCTGGGAGGATTTCTTGGCTGAGTTTAATGCCAAGTATTTCCCGCAGGAGGCGGTGGACAGGATGGAGTCGAGGTTCCTGAACCTAACTCAGGGGGATCGGACAGTGAGGGAGTTCGATTTGGAGTTCAGTATATGTGGGAGTCGAAACTCGAACAATATAATTTGTCTAGGGTTTGGGGAACGGAGATTTCTATGTTACGAATCACGGAATGCAAATAATAAGAAGTTAGGTTTTCTTTATTGATGTTTATGCGAATCAATGTTTACAGGTGTTTATGTGAGAAATTTCGGATCCCCTTCTATGAGGGTTAACATGTGTATATATAGTTTCTCTGCGGCTAGGGCTTCCATTGAGGAGATAGAGATGTCATCCTGATTCTGCGGGATTCTCTTGCCGCGGAGTCGGTCGCGCGCTGTGGGCTTCTCTTCATGGCTTGGCCCACTTCTGGATGCTGCGGCCCACTCCTGGGTGCTGCGGCCCACTTATGTGGTCTGGTCCAATGTTTACAACCAACCCGCGGGCTATGCTTATGGTTAAGCCGCTGGTCAGGTTAAACCAGAAAGTGGGAGGTTTCCGCGGGAACCCGGTTAAGAATCTCCCGCGGAAAACCTGTTAACCGTTTTTCCCATACTTAGCCAATTTTTGGAGATTGATTTGTAAGGGGTGGATTTTGACCCCTACAGTTAGCCCTCCAGCTTGGTAGTATCAGTAATGGTGCTGGCAAGGTATAAGTGATCAATGTCAAAATTTGCGATCAGATGTTTCGGAAATCCGTTAATCACAAATAATGGACCTTGCACTGTCAAGAGATTGCCGTTAACAGTGCCCCGAATGTTCCGAATTGCTACAGACATGACCCGTTTTCACCGTTCTGTTTGGCTTAGAACGGTTCCGGCATGTTGTAATATGTTTGCATTGAGCCCTTAAGAACATGGTTCGGGCTTTGCGAATTTTTTTTTTTTTTTGGTTCGGAAACCGAAACAGAAACTAGGTCAAAAACCCATTCCCTATATAAAGGGAAAGTAGGTAAGAGTTTGCTCAAAACTTGCCTTCCCAATCTCTCTCTAAGACCAGAAAGAGGTAGTTTCTCTCTCCAACCTTTTTTTTTTATTTGTTTGTCTGTTTTTTTGTTTTTTTTTTTTTTACAAAACCCGACCAAATCGGATTTTGTTCGCGTGAAACCGTCGATCGTCTTCTCCGACCATGATGATGAAAGAATAAAACAGTCCTTTTATCCGGTTTCAAAGATTAAAACCTAGATTCACTAATCAATGTAGAATAGTTCAGGTTCGTTAAGGGACCAGCAATACGCTCTAATTCTATGGAAAACAATCTCAGCTAAGCGATTCAAGTTGGGTTAAATGTCACGATAATTGAAGCAAAACAAAATGTAAAATCGGTTGTAAACAATAAAGGAAAGGCGTTAGGTCAGGGATAATTCTCAGGGATTCGAATATCAAGAACCAAGAAATTATTCAGGCATGCGATTACGAACAAGTTCTAGAACTCAACCATAAATATAAGGAGATCCACTTTCGTGGCATCGACAACTCTAACAATCAATCTAACACCCTAACTGTCGTTGGGGTTAATAAAGATTATCAAGCATTCGCGATTAGGGTTGATAAGTTCACGAAATGCCTTAACTTCAACTTTCGTTGGCTAAGGATCAAATCGCCCATCTATGTCAATTCCAGCAATTTACAAACTTTTGATAAGTAAATTCAACTTAAAATCAAAGGCTAGGTGATCAAGCTAACCTAAGCAATATGATCGACAATAGATGGAGACTATCGAATGATATATATATAAAACCTATCTATGCTTAGTTCATGAATTCTAACCCATCGAAAACCCTTAACCTAACTGGATGACTACTCGCTCATGATCAAACAAACAACAGCAGCAAGAGACATGATAAACTGCATGAATCGATATATAAAAGAGTAGGGATTAAGAAAAATTCGATAAGTATTGAAGACAAATCCCCCAAGCTTACAAACTCTCTCAAAACAAGTGCATATCTCTCTCTCTCTCTCTCGTCGTGATCTCTCTCCTCTGCTGCTTGTGCTTCGTGATGTCTCTCTTGCGTGGCTGCTGTGTCGCGATGAGTGATAGTGGCGAGATCCAAGTCTCAAGGAATGAGTATCGAATCTCTTTCTCTCTTTTGTGTGTTGCGGCTCTCTGCTTGATATGTCTCCTTCCCCCTTGCGGCTGCGTGATCCCCTTTTTATATGCCTTAGGTGGCTGGCCGAAATTAGGGCTTCTTCTGAATTAGGTTTAATGAACTTTCCATATTGGGATTTTCCAGTAAACGAGAGCACCACGTTTGGTGTAGGTGCTCCTTCTGGGCAACAGGTGCTCTTTTTGGACAGAATCTTTCAAAAAGATTCTATTTTCCTTCTTTTTCGCCAAGTCCATTTGCAAGATTCCAATCTTTGTTTCCAGCCACTTTTGTACCTAGAAAGACTCAAAAGAGAACGAAAGACTCGATAAAGACCTACAAAACAAGGGTCAAAACGTGCCAAAAATGCATTATATCAATTCCCCCAGACTTAGATCTTGTTTGTCCTCAAACAAGTCCTCAAACAAATTCAAGGCCAAGTGAAGGAGAAAGGTTTGGAAACGCGGGAACTCATTTATCTTCAGTGAACCGAGTTTAAAACTCTCCATCTGCAGACCACATAAACCAAATTATGAATAACAAAGCTTTACCCAAACATCCTCAATACATTTCTCATCCAAGTTTCATTTCCCAAACACAAACTCAACGTATTAAGTTGCGTGAGGATCTCACTAAAGGCACCATTTAGGGTAGACGACGCTAAGGGTGTTTGGCCATTTAGAGGTGGAGTTCAAAGTGTTTAAAGTGTTTAAGGGTTACCCGATGTTTCGTAGCGGATGCAGGATATTGCACAAAATTGCAAGAGAGAACGGGTACGTTGATATCCACATTCTCTAAACCACTCTTTCTTCTCCAAATCTTCCCAACCAACTCATGTTGTCATCGTCCACCTTGGGTATACTCGCTGTGCAGAGAGACATATTTACCACTCTTCATCATCGATTTTTTTTTTTTTTTTTTTTTTGACATGATAATGATGATGAAGAGGGTTTTATTACAAACGTATGTCTCTCAAACACGAAAAAGGATTAGAGTTACTGTACATACCCAAGTGGAGCTCACCATCGTCACTCCTCCTAGTGGATTTTTGTTCCACTCATATAAATCATCTTCTGCGAATGGGAGCACCTGCTCCTTCTGGAAATCTGTGCTCTATCGTTCTTCAGAAAGAGTGATTTAAAGGCAGTGTCGACCCAATTCTCTCCGGCCCTTTTGCGCATATGCTGCACATATGACAATGAAGTAACAAGAATGCGAGGGGCTGAAAAGAGGTGTAGGGTTAAGGAGGGTACTAACTAAAAATGAGCTAGCTATTCAGGAACAACAAGAGTGATAAAAAGAGTAAGGAGTCCTGAATATGGTTCGTTTCCCTAATTTAGTGCCAATAGCGAGAGAAATTTTGGTCAATATGAAACCTGGAAGATGGTGCATTGAAGTGTTCCAGCTGTTCCTTGTATCCACTCTCTGAAAGAATGGTCACTAGAGAGAAAGTTAAACACAAATAGTTCAAATATCATCATGAGATAAAGTCCTAATTCCCTACAAAGTCTTGACTCAATAAAACAAATCAAAAGAAAGACTCAAAACAGGACATAAGAGACATAAGAAAAACATCCAAGACAAACGAGATTAGTAGCAACTCCCCCCAGACTTACTTCACACCGTCATGGTGTGAGAATAAGAAAAGAGAGAGTGAGAAGTGAAATAAAAGAGAAAAAAATGAAAATGAATAAAATAAAATGTTCATGGAATACGTAGAGGTAAGATAGGATAGGAGAGTGAGGTCTAGTCGCTGGTGGTGTCGTCTGAGTCTTTACTGGTGATCGGCTTCTTGCGTTTAGAGGAACGAGTGGACGGACGAGCGGATATGGAAGGTCCAGAAACAGGTGGCGGAGCAGGTGCCGTGGAGGGAATGGTCTCGGTGGCTTGAGAGCTGCTGCAACCCTTCTGAAGCATGTGGAGAATGCGGCAGAGCAGCCTATTGTTCTTCTTGGTAGAAGCAACCATCCAACGGCGATACTCGGGATCTTCGGGAGCATCGGAAATGTCATCTAGAGTCAGCTCACTCGCATAGGACATGCGGTAGTGGGCTCTGGACTGCTGAGTCCTCTGCGTAGCGGCTGCCAGCTCCTCCTCTTCATCGTGGCTCAAAGGGACATCATCCGGGATCACAGTGGGAGCAGGAGCAGGGGCAGGTCTTGTGGAGGAGGTGCTCTTCCTGGGTTTAGGTGCTCTCGTTGCTGGTGCTCCAGTGATAGTGCATAGATACTCCGTTCTCGGTGTGAAACCAACATTAGCGGCAACCTCCAGGTCTGTCAGGGCCGGTTGTGGTAGTCGGCAGAACATGGTTGTCTTGTCCCTCGCGGTAAACCTGTAAATGTTAGTGTCCGCCAATATTTCACAAGAGATAAGGTAAGAAGTATCCATGAATTCTGTCGTAGAGTTACAAGTGTAAGGCGCGAGGTTTATCTTGACGAAGGTGAACAGCCTGGTCAAAAGACTTCCGATCCTCTCGCAGTGCGATGCCGCCTTTCCCTTTGCCATCTTTGTCCTTTTATCCGCGATGCATGAGGCAAAAAGTGCCCCCATTGTTGACACTACCATCGAACTCGCAACTCAAACCGGGTTCGTTACCAATGGCATTCCTCACCGTGTTGAACAGCATGATCAATTCATCATTTCGTACCTTGCTCGCATCCTCCCGTGCGAAGAAAATGGTGCTAATGGCCTTGACGCCAATCCGAAGTGCAGGGTTGCGAATTGTGGATTGGGCCGCGGATCGAGAGAAGTAATCTCCTTTAGCAATGAAGTCCCAAACTCATGTGCAACCGGAAGACGTGTGGGAGAGGCAACTCTTTCCTCCATGGGGTCAAAATCGTAGAGGGCATATATGTCCGAGATGGTCACCTCATATCTCTTTCCTCCAGCAAAGAAAGAGAGTGCGCCTTGCGAAGCAACCGTTGTTCTTCATCACGTGGCCAATGGGGTTTTGCGATTTGGGAGGAGGTGGAGGCTCCTTTCCCTTTGCGTGTGCGTGATGGGTTACCAACTGACGTTCGTGGTCCTGACATCCTGCAATGACAGCAGCAAACACAAACCAAATCCAGCATAAATTCATGTTCAAAAATTCACACAAACATCGAAATATCATTCACTGTTTTTGCAAAAAGCCGAGACCAAAGTTCCAGCCATAAAATCAGATGATTTTGACCACCCCTAACAGCCAAAGATAATAAATCAAAGAGTCATAAGTGCCGCCACATCTCCATTCCCCTAGATTTTCAATTTTTCTTCATAAACTAGGGTTTAAGGTTTTATCAAAATTTCAAACCAAAATTCACAATCCTACTCATGCGAAATCAAGCCCAAAGCAAGCATATTGATTATTAAACAGTCGCAAAGCCATAAATCAACAAAATCAGTGACCGATTTTTACCCTTTTTGTTTGAAAACGGCGAGCACAAAAGTTGGGGTTTCGAGTTGTTACCTTGATTTTCGCGAGAGATTGGTTGTAGATTCGGAATGAGGATGAAAAATCGAGTGGAATCAAACCAAAAATCGCTCAGATTGGTTGAAAATTGAAGAAGTTGTGTTTTGAGCAAAAACCTTGGGAGTTTTAATGGAGGAAAAATCGAAATAAGGAAGAAGGAGAAGAAAGGAGTTATGGGCGCGAGAAATTAGGGTTTTAATGGGCCCTACATAACTGTATTTCCTTTTTAAAATTGGAAAATAATCCCTTTTTTTTTTTTTTTTTTCGGGCCCATTAGCCCCAAATCCTTTGTGACTTACCTGCATAGTGGGCCCATATCCGAAATTAGAATTTCAAATCTTTAAAACTGGTACCAGGTGCTCTGTTCTTTGTACCAGGTGCTCTCTCCTCTGGATCGACTGGAGGTCGATCCTTAGACCGACCGATGGTTTGTCACAGGACCTTATCCTCATGGATCGATCGATCCATCTGACCAGACCGATCGATCCGGTCGGATCGACGGTCACATCGATCTTGGCCTTGACCGCTGGAATATATGTTGAATTTGTTCAAACTGGATCGATCGATCTATCCAAGGGAATCGATCGATCTGCCGCTTGTAGTCCACAACACAAAAATATATATATATATATTTTTTTTTTTTTTAGAGAACTGAAAATTCAAAGGTTGAAAACAAAGTTAGTAACAAAAGAAATCGAATTGAAAATGGTTAGAAAACGTACCGGTGGGTTGCCTCCCACCAAGCGCTTGGTTAAAGTCGTTAGCTTGACTTGATTAGCCTTTTAGGCTTTTGGCGCATCGCCTAAGGTGATCACTCCACCTTCGGTCGGGTTTGGTTCGGCTAAATATGGTTTGCAGCGCTGTCCATTGACCACGAACTCTTTGCCTTTGGCATTCAGCAACACCAGAGCTCCATATGATCGAACCTCCTTGACGAGGAAAGGACCGGACCACCTAGATCGCAATTTTCCAGGAAACAGTTTAAGGCGAGAGTTAAAGAGAAGTACCGTGTCATTAGGTTGGAAGTTTCGGTCAAGGATTCTCTTGTCGTGGTACATCTTGGTTCGTTCCTTGTATAGTTTCGAACTCTCGTAGGCCAGCTGCCTAATCTCTTCTAATTCATTAAGTTGCATGGATCACCTCTCCAAGGCGGGTTTGATGTCGTAGTTCATTAACTTAACTGCCCATGCCGCCTTATACTCAAGCTCTACCGGAAGGTGGCACGACTTTCCATACACCAAGTGAAAGGGCGTTGTCCCCAATGGCGTTTTGTAAGCTGTTCGGTAGGCCCAAACTGCGTCGTCTAACTTGGTTGACCAATCTTTCCGCGTAGTGCCTACGGTCTTTTGCAAAATGTCCTTGATCTGTCGATTGCTAACCTCAAATTGGCCACTGGTCTGTGGGTGATAAGGCGTTGCAACCTTGTGCTTTACGCCGTTCTTTCTCAAAAGGTTCTCAAAAACCTATTGATGAAGTGGGTCCCTCCATCACTAATCACCACTCTCGGAACACCAAAACGAGGAAATATGATTGTCTTAAACATCTTCAAAACTACAGCTGCGTCATTCGTTGGAGAAGCAATGGCCTCAATCCACTTAGACACGTAGTCGACAGCCACTAAAATGTATTTGTTGCCATAGGATGAAGGAAACGGTCCCATGAAATCAATACCCCACACATCGAACACTTCAACTTCCAAGATGAAGTGCTGAGGCATCTCATTCCGTCGCGAGATGTTCCCTTGCCTCTAACATTTATCGCATCTTGCAATAAACGCATGTGTATCACGGAACATTGTGGGCCACCAATACCCAGCTTGCAGCACCTTTGATACGGTCTTAAAGGTTGCGAAGTGTCCAGCGTAACTTGAACTGTGGCAGTGAAACAAGATTCCTGGGATTTCCTCTTCAGGAACACATCTCTGGAAAAGACCGTCGGAGCATTGTTTGTAAAGGTATGGCTCATCCCAAAAGTACTTCCGTACGTTGCGCAAGAATTTCCTCTTCTTGTCACCCAC
Source organism: Arabis hirsuta (assembly GCA_964056655.1). Classification (NCBI taxonomy): domain Eukaryota; kingdom Viridiplantae; phylum Streptophyta; class Magnoliopsida; order Brassicales; family Brassicaceae; genus Arabis; species Arabis hirsuta. The sequence continues at coordinate 27,281,002 of OZ053298.1, read as the reverse complement.
GAAATCAGCTGGTTCCAGGTCAGCTGCTAGGTAGTTCGCGATCTCACCAAACCACGGGAAACTTGGTGAACTATCCTTGGAGATAGCCGCACAAAATGCCCTTGGAGCAGGTGCTCCCTCGGGTAGAACAGGTGCTCCAGATTGTACTGGGTGCTCTCGTACACAGATTCCAATAGCGTACACTTGTTCATCCGGCAATGCATCATCAAGCGGTACTGTTTCCTTAATTTTCATCCTAGACAGGTGGTCAGCAACTCCATTTTCCGTACCCTTCTTATCAATGATTTGAAGATTAAACTCTTGAAGTAACAAGATCCATCTCAAAAGCCTTGGTTTCGCATCTTTCTTAGTTAGCAAGTACTTCAATGCTGCGTGATCGGTATGAACAATGACTTTCGAACCCACAAGATATGATCTGAACTTCTCAAAGGTGAACACCACAGCTAGTAGTTCCTTCTCAGTCGTAGCATACCTGCACTGAGCTTCATCCAAAGTGCGACTCGCATAATAGATCACGTGAAGCTTTTTATCCTTCCTTTGCCCCAAAACAGCCCCTACGGCGTAGTCACTCGCGTCTCTCATAACCTCAAACGGTAGATCCCAATCCGGTGGTTGAACAATTGGTGCGCTCACCAATGCTCCTTTTATCGTGTGAAACGCCTCAAGGCAAGCCCCATCAAACTCAAACTTGGTTTCCTTACACAATAGTTGGGTCAGAGGTCTCGCTATCTTTGAAAAATCCTTTATGAAACGTCTGTAAAAGCCCACGTGACCAAGGAAACTCCTTATCCCTCTGACTGAATCTGGCGGTTGCAGGCTCATCATTACCTCAACCTTTGCTCGGTCAACTTCAATACCTTTCTCTGATATGCGATGACCCAACACTATACCGTCCCTTACCATGAAATGGCATTTCTCCCAGTTCAACACAAGATGCTTCTCCTCACAGCGCTCCAATACCCTGCACAGATTAGAGAGACACACAGAAAAAAACTCCCGTAGACGGAGAAGTCATCCATGAAAACCTCCATAATATCTTCAATAAAATCAGTGAAGATAGACATCATGCACCTTTGAAAAGTCGCGGGGGCATTGCAGAGTCCGAATGGCATCCTACGGTACGCAAAGGTGCCATAAGGACACGTGAAGGTTGTCTTCTCCTGGTCATCCGGGTGAATTGGTATCTAAAAGAAACCTGAATAACCGTCTAAAAAACAGTAGTAAGGGTGGTTAGCGAGTCTTTCGAGCATTTGATCAATGAACGGTAAGGGGAAATGATCCTTCCTAGTTGCTGCATTCAATTTTCTATAATCAATGCACATCCGATGACCTGTGACAGTCCTAGTGGGTATCAGTTCATTCCTATCATTGGCGATCACAGTGATTCCGCCCTTCTTTGGTACTACGTGTACAGGACTAACCCAGTTACTATCGGATATTGCATAAATGACACCAGCTTCTAAGAGTTTCATAATTTCCTTCTTAACAACATCTTTCAAATTCAGATTCAATCTTCTTTGGTGCTTTACAGAAGTTCTAGATTCATCCTCTAAATGTATCCTATGCATGCATAAATCAGGTGAGATTCCAGGGATATCATCTAGCGAATAACCTAAAGCTTTCCTATACTTCCTAAGCTCGCATAAAAGTAAGGCGGTTTCCACATTATTCAGATGAGCATTAATAATAACAGGATATGTAGAGTTGGGACCCAGAAACGCGTACCTTAGCCCAACTGGTAAGGTTTTGAGCTCAAGTTTTGGAGCTTTCAGCTCGCTCCAAGGATTGTCAGCAAGGATCCGAAGAGCAGAAACAGGTGCGCTGTCTCCTTCCTCTTCGTCGAGTCTCAAAAAGTCGGTTAATTTCTCCATCTGCCCAGAATCCAACATCCTTGCGAACCCAATGGTATCTTCGCTCAAATAACCGTGTTCGCTTTCAGCTTTTGTCAATGCAACATCCAAGGGATCATCAGCAAGAATCTCTTCAATCTCTCCCTCTGAGATTTCGAGATTATCCTCAATGGCAAAAGTTTGCCCACCTATGGTCGGTTTCTTCAACATCCGATCCATCTCGAACTCCATAATAATGTCTCCCAGGTGGAGACTAATCGTTCCGTTCTTCACATCAATGATCGCACCAGCTGTGCGCAAGAAAGGACGTCCCAAAATCAAGGGATCCTTTGGTTCATCGTCTAGTTCCAACACCACGAAATCTGCTGGGATGAAAATATTCCCAATCTTGACCTGCAAATCTTCCAAAATTCCTACAGGCAACTTAATAGATCTGTCAGCAAACACCAATGAAATCCGTGTAGGTTTGAATTTTGTGTACCCGAGTTTCCTTGCAACCGAGTAGGGCATGAGATTCACGCTGGAACCTAGATCACACAAGGAACAAGCAAATCGCACAGGACCAATATCAACAGAAAGCACGAACTTACCTGGGTCCTCTTGCTTTTTAATGGCTTTGTTTTGTAGCACAGCGCTACAATTTTTGCTTACAACCATGGCACTCTGCTCTGAAGGAATCCGTCCAGTAACCAGGCCCTTGACATACTTTTTCATGGACGGCATCATCTGAATCGCGTCCGCCAATGTCAGCTTAACCGTCAAATCTTGTAACATCTCCTTACATTTCGCCTCCTCCAAATCCTTTTGCGACTTCCTTGGAGGTATTGGGTAAGGGACAGGGGGCCTGTAAACACGAGAACGAACCTTATCAATAATCTCATTTGGTCTTAATACCTTAGGGGTTGGCTCAGCGGGTTCTTCGTCATTTTCTATTTCTAGAGCAGGTGCTCCCTCTGTTGGTGTAGGTGCTCCGTCTGGCGGGGCATTTTCTGTTCTCACGACTCCAGGTAAAGTTCTTCCACTTCTCAGTTCTATGGCATTCACAAACTCCCTGGGGTTTGTATCCGGTTTACCAGGCAGCACTCCTTGTGGCCTTTTTATTGCATCAGCCGTTTGAGCGACTTGTGTGTCGAGTTTCTTTACATGGTTGCAAACTGCCTCAAGCCGACCATTAAGGTCTAAGTACATACCGTCCACCTTTGTGTTGATCTCAGTGGCAAACTTCTGCTGGTTTGTCAATATCTGCTGCACCATACCTTTCAACTCATCCTGAGAACCAGTTCCAGAGCTTGCAGAAGCCTGAAAGTTCGAAAATTGCGGTTTCTGACCTTGAAAAGGGACGAATGTCTTTCCTTGGAAATTTTGGGGGAATGATTTCTGGAAACTTTGATCTTGAGGTTTTGTGGTTTGGGGATTGGTTTGTTGTGGATACACTTGGTCCTGGGGGTTTTCAACATTCGTGCTTCGATAGGAGAAGTTCGGATGATTTCTGTAGTTCTGGTAGAACCCTCGGTTTCGCACAAAACCTTGCCATTAACATAACTAACCTCCTGCTGATCATTGTCTCCTTCCTCAACCATCTCTTCAGCTAGTTGCTCGCCATTCTCATCAGCAAAATGAACCATCCTTTGGTTCGCCTTAAGCAACAAATTGATCTTGGCCGTAAGGTCGTCGATCTTAGCAGAATCCGTTCCATTGGATTTCGTAGTCCTGTCATACTCATGGGACTTGTTACTTGAACTTGCAGCCAAGTTCTCAATCAATTTATACGCTCCCTCCTTGGTTTTGGTCATGAAATCACCATCGCTAGCAGCGTTGAGCGCATTCCTATAATCCCAGTCCACACCATTGTAGAAAATCCCCAGCAGGTTTTCATCAGTGAACCCATGGTGCGGGCACTCTCTCTTGTACTCCTTAAACCTTTCCCAAGCCTCACAGAAGGACTCTCCGGAATGTTGTTGGAAAGAAGAGATCTTGTTTCTCAAACTCGCGGTTTTAGACTTAGTATAGAAATGGTCCAAAAACGCAGCTCTACATTGCGCCCAAGTCGTTATAGATCCAGCAGGTAGGGACTTAAGCCAACGCAAAGCTTTATCCGCGAGCGAGAAGGGGAAAAGTTTGCACTTTACGAAATCCGGGTTCATCCCATTAGAGCTCGTCGTGGAGCAAATCTCCTCGAAGTTCTCTATGTGGTCCATCGGAATTTCAGCGGGCAAACCATGGAACAAGTGCTGCTTAACCAGCGATATCATCTGCGGTTTGATTTCATAATCATTCCTCTCAACAGCGGGGGGAACAATTGCAGCTCGGTTTCGGTAATAGGCATGGGGATTGTCCATATCCCCTATGGTTCGTTGCTGCTCACGCGCGCGTTGTTGCTGCAGTTCACGCGCGTGCTGCTGTTGCATTTGAGCCATCTACTCTTGCAACCTTTGCAACTCAACTGCCATGTCGTTGTCGCCTTGATCGCCCATATCAGCGGGGTTATGCCTTTGTCGTCTGTTTTCTCGTTCTAGTCTCGCGAGTGCAGGATTACTCAAAGTGACGAGGGGAGTTTGAAGATTTCTCCTTGTTGTCCTAGAGTTCATGCACCTGAAACACACGTAGAGAAAAAAAAAAGAACGAGATTAGTGCTTAGTCTAAAATCGTAGTCGAGAAGTACAGGTATCGAGTTGGTCCCCGTCGCAACGGCGCCAAATTGATGAAAGAATAAAACAGTCCTTTTATCCGGTTTCAAAGATTAAAACCTAGATTCACTAATCAATGTAGAATAGTTCAGGTTCGTTAAGGGACCAGCAATACGCTCTAATTCTATGGAAAACAATCTCAGCTAAGCGATTCAAGTTGGGTTTAAATGTCACGATAATTGAAGTAAAACAAAATGTAAAATCGGTTGTAAACAATAAAGGAAAGGCGTTAGGTTAGGGATAATTCTCAGGGATTCGAATATCAAGAACCAAGCAATTATTCAGGCATGCGATTACGAACAAGTCTAGAACTCAACCATAAATATAAGGAGATCCACTTTCGTGGCATCGACAACTCTAACAATCAATCTAACACCCTAACTGTCGTTGGGGTTAATAAAGATTATCAAGCATTAGCGATTAGGGTTGATAAGTTCACGAAATGCCTTAACTTCAACTTTCGTTGGCTAA